>ML742301.1:0-36052 GCA_009193465.1 Aspergillus avenaceus
CCCTTTTTAACCCCTCTCCCAGTTTAAATTTGACTTATCACCCTCGGCCTTATTTTTTTTTTTTTCTTTGATCGCGGACCGTTTTGTCCGAGAGATGAGTGCCTCATTTGGCTCCTGTGGAGTTGGATTCGCCCAGGAGAACTAATTATTTGACCGGCGGTGGAGGGTGTATAGGATGGGGGAAGTTCGCAGTATGAGGACAACTCCGCTTCCATCGCCGGCCGAGGCCCCTTCGCCTATCGCCGCACCTCTCTCCCACCGTGGTTCTCCCCAGTCAACTTCCGATTTTGTGTCTAGTAGAAACGATGAATACGGGGTGGACGGAAACTTGACTTTAGAGGGTAACATATGGAAGGCTAACTCTCAATCCTCCCCTGTATTGCATGAACAGACCACGAACTCGTACTGTACATCCCCATCTGCGAAGAAGGAGATTCCAGACTCAGGCAAAGGGCATCAAGAGGACCAAGGACGAAGTCTGCAGACCTTGAAGGAGCTACGAAGGCAGATGGAAGAGTTGCTTGTGTACCAGCAAATGCAACAATCCCAAAACCAGAATCCTTCCACAACTCGGCACAATCCCTCACAGGCGGATACCGTTCCCCCCAGTTCTGAATCATCAAGGAAGAGGCGCATATCCAATGTTTCTTCACCAAGGATCGCACCCATCTCAACAGATGCCATGCCTTCGGCTTCGTATTCCGATTCCACTGGCTCTGGGGGCACCATAAGAGCCACGGACTCAACCCCCGAGAATTTACCCGGTCAGACCCCATCGTATCCATTCCCAAGGATGCAGCATCAATCAACTCCAAAGTCGAGCCAAGATCCCGCCGCGCCTACTAGTAACCCTTTCAAGCTGACGCTCCCGTCGGAAAAGCTCAAGATTAGCAGAATGCCGGCACAAGCTATGGATGAGCGACAATCTGGCCCGATGAAGACTCCGGCATCTCACAGTGTTTTCCTTCCGCTTCAACATAAGTCTGTGGCCGAGGATCCGGCTTACCCAACCCCTAATCTATATGATCTTACTTTACAACTCAATGCGGACCCTGGTCTTGATGCCTGGTGGGCCAACGTGGTTCATGTTTTGCAGGAGCACTACGGGGCAGAGAGAGCATCACTGGCTGTCCCTGGAGATGCGACCGACCTCGAGAATGTTCCATGGGGGCAAAAGGCAGTGTTTGATCGGAATATAGAATACGAGCGGGATGAGCGTGCAGACAGTCTGCAAAAGCCACATTCACAGGCCGAAGCGAGTGGAACCGGTGATAGCTTTGCAAAGGGTGTTGGCGAGGCAGAGAAGAAGAAAATTGGCTCTATGGCGGAGAGGATTGCAAACGGCTCAATACCCACTAAGTCTCCGAAGCGGCCCTCCCTTCTTTCACGGCACTCGTTTGCAGGATTTGGTAAGGAGCGGAAAGTGTCGACATTGCAGGAGTCGGATACCTTACAACACATGCAAAAAATGAAGATTGAGAGCAAGCGCATGCAGATCGCCGAAGATAGTCCCGTCGAACCCGAATCCCCGCATAACCAGGCTCCAACCATAACCCAACAAGAGCATACCATGTCTTTTGCGCAGTCTTTAGACCCAATCAGCCCCTCCCAATACAACAATCGCCAGGTCGTTTTCCCCACATCCAGACCGTTAGAGATCGAAAACGACCCGTTGATAAAAAGGACCGGTGTTGTGAAACTTTTTGGACGGACTGGACCTGTCGTCCTGACCAGGGAATATTCCGAGAATCCCGCAGCAAAAGAATCCCGTGGTGATGCCCAGACACCAGAGGATGTAGTGCAGGTTACCCCTACGGCAGAACCAGTCCGGCCGGCTCACCAAGAGCATGGAACTCGTTCTAGATCTGTCTCCAATCCTGCCACGTCAGGTTTCCATGCCACCAAGGTTCCATTAATGGAATTCTACGATGAGTACGAACAAGTGCCTCCATCCCCTTGGTCACAGTCTCCGGCTCCGTCGCCGGCCCCTCGTGCACACGCCGAGCAGAATCCTTTCTTCGCCAGTCATACGGTTGATGAAGATGCGTTTGCAAAACACCCCCCACCTCATGATTACGCGAACCTGAATCCTCTGGAAGCAATCGGTGTCGATCTAGCGAAGTCTGTGATTCACATTCCATTGTTGCATGCTGGGCGTTCGAAGCCAACCTCGCCCTCAACCTTAAGATTTCCGGTGGCCGTTATCTCTATCTTATCCCCCATCATACCTTATCCTGCCAATTTAAGACAGTCGCTTGCGTATCTTATTCCACACCTGACGACTTCGTTCTGTTTAGCCCAACATTATAGTCAGCTTGAAAAACAGTTCGCTTCCCGTCTTGAAGCCCCACGTTATGGCCATCTCCTTGGTCTGGGTGGGACTTTCTCGGATGAAAGCAGTGAACTAGAGCTGGTGGCTGGTCTCAGTGGGCATGTGAATTATACCATAGCGGATGATGGATCTCTGTCCGCACACGCAAGCTTGTCCAGTCCGGAGGAAAAGTCGAACTCTACCAAACCTAGCCCATCCATACCAGGATTTGGCACCCCTGGTCTCGATGTGAGCAGTCTCGGAGGAGTGACAGCCGTGACTGGTGAATCACCAGGGTTCGCTGCTAGGGTTGGCAATGATGGTGCAGACAGTTACTTTAACGTCCAGCAAACCAAGGCCCTCCGAGATGCTTTGGCCCATAATTGGAATCGCTTGTCTAAACCCAGACCGAACGCTGCTACCTCGACGCCCACATCTCCCGGTAAATTGTTGGGAAAGCTTCCGGAGGAGGAAGATGCTGGCTTGAACCAAGACCAGAGCATAGCGCAAGCATCCCCGTCCCAGGAACTCCGGGCACCACCGGTTATATCGCCCACGCAGAACTCGTCTCGTCATCCTTCTGCTAACTCATTTTACGCCCAATTACCCCGCGAATTACCGCGCCCGTTCACCGATACCGTGGCACAGCTTATGCTGAACTCTGTGCCTCTGCACATATTTCTCGCCAAACCTCAGAGTGGAGAAGTGATTTGGACAAACTCGAAGTTCGACGCGTATAGACGAAGCCAACCACAGGACCAGAAGATGAGAGACCCCTGGCAGAATATCCACAGCAGTGAGCGCGAGCATGTGTCACAAGAGTGGGCAAATGCTCTACGGACTGGGTCACAATTTACCGAACGGGTACGAGTGAAGCGATTCAACGATGAGTCCGCTTACCGTTGGTTCATTTTCCGGGCCAATCCATTGCTCTCTGCGACGGGAGAGGTGCTGTACTGGATCGGATCGTTCCTTGACATACACGAACAACATATCGCTGAGCTGAAAGCTGCACAGGAACGGGAGAAATTCGCAATCGATGCCAAATATCGAGCATTCTCGAATTCCATCCCACAGATTGTATTTGAAGCCACTGAGTACCGTGGGCTGATCTTCGTGAACGAACAGTGGCATTTGTATACGGGCCAGAAGCTTGAGGAAGCGCTTAACTTCGGCTTTGCGAAACACCTTCACCCGGACGATCTAGAGAAGTGTGGTGTACTCTCTTTGTATCTCGCTGAAACCCAGAAAGACAACGGCTCCGAAGCCTTGGCCGCGCCCCCCCAAGAGCGCCATCTTGCTAATGGAGTCACTCCAGCATTGGAAGAGCTCGTAAGACGCGGCGTGGCTTCCGTGCAAAAAGACGAAAATGGACGTGTATTCTACTCAACAGAGATTCGCCTTCGCTCCAAAGGTGGGGATTTCAGATGGCACCTTGTTCGCTTGGTTCGCGTGGAGACTAGCAGTTTTGGTAGCGGAGAGGCTTCTTGGTATGGAACATGCACCGACATTAATGACCGCAAGAACTTGGAACGGGAACTCAACAAGGCGATGCAACAATTGAACAACCAAATGGAGTCAAAGACCAAGTTTTTCAGTAATATGTCTCATGAAATTCGAACACCGCTCAACGGTATCTTGGGGACTATTCCGTTTATTCTGGATACGCAACTTGACACAGATCAGCGGCGAATGCTCGACACCATCCAGAACAGCTCCACCAACTTGCGAGAGCTGGTTGACAACATTCTAGACGTCTCTCGGGTCGAAGCTGGAAAAATGTCACTTGTCAACTCCTGGTTCCACGTGCGATCTGTTATTGAAGATGTCATCGACACCATCTCATCTAGGGCCATCGATAAAGGTCTCGAAATCAATTATCTGATGAGTGTGGATGTACCCCCAATGGTGATTGGTGATAGATTCCGAATTCGCCAAGTTCTCATCAACCTTGTGGGCAATGCTGTCAAATTTACATCGCAAGGAGAGATACATATTTGCTGTTGCATTAAACCTTCCACTGCTCCTCTTTCAAAGGAGAGCGAGTTGTTGTTGAATTTTGATGTCGTGGATACAGGAAAGGGATTCAGTGCAAGAGACGCCGAGCGCTTGATGCAACGATTCAGCCAGTTAGGACAGAATGGCTCTCAACAGCATGCCGGAAGCGGACTTGGATTGTTCCTTTCCAAGCAACTTGTCGAAATGCATGGCGGAAGGTTAACACCGAGCAGCAAAGAAGGCCAAGGCGCAAAGTTCTCCTTTTACGTCAAAGTCGATGCGCCTCCACCGCCTGCCCCTGATGAGCCTCGTCTCGTACGACAATCCTCAACCATGTCCGAGAATCTCGGAGCTCAGGCTAAGCCTAGCGCCCTGCAGAAGTTTCTTTTCTCTTCAAAGGATTCTGTCGATCCTAAGGGAACAGATTCCTCTGATGTCACGTCTACGCTTGACTCGCCGCTTTCCCAGGCCCCAAGTAGTTCCGATCCTTCTACACGTTTTGCGTTGAACAGCGTCTCAGAACGATCTTCGGTGTCTTCGGCATTGCCAACCCCCGAGCTCCACGCTGCGGACCCTCTTATCAGGGCTGACACTGCGAAACCTACAAACCATGTGGATCCATCATCGCAGTCTCGGCCGGACACTACAGATTCTGCGTCCCAGGAGCTCTCTGTGCCAAGTGAACCTGTGGAAGCTGGCCCAGAAACACCGTCCGCCCAGCATCCGTATTCAATTCTTATTCTTTGCCCCTTGAACAACACGCGCAAAGCCATCAAGCAGCATATTGAACAAGTGGTTCCCCATGAGATTCCGTTCTCAATAACGTCGCTTCCTGATATTGAGGACTGGAAGGATTCGATGAATGACGAGTCTAGTTCTAAGATAACACACTTGGTGCTGAATTTGCCTAGTGTGGAGGATGTTTTGGACATAACCCAATTCGTCTCAGACTGTGACGCTGCGTCCGCTCCCACACTCGTCATCATTTCTGACCTGTATCAAAAGCGTCAGATCCACTCAAGGATTAAGGAATTGTCTTCCAGTGGGAGACGTGTATATACTGTGCCAAAGCCCGTGAAGCCGTCGGCATTTTCAGAGATATTCGACCCTGATAACCGGAGAGACCTTAGCAAGGATAGAAATCAGGATATGGCTCGCGAGATCAACAATAATTTCAAGACCATGTCGAAGATGGTGAAGGAGGTCATTGGCAATAAGGGATACCGAATACTACTCGTTGAAGACGATGAAACCAATCGTATGGTATGTCATTCGATGATCCTTCATCTTGGTTCCATCCTTTACTTACTTTTACGCTTAAACAGGTCATGTTGAAATACCTAGACAAGATCAAGATCATGGCTGAAACAGCGTCTAATGGTCAAGAGTGCACCGAAATGGTATTTTCCAAAGAGCCAGGATATTACTCTTTAATCATTGTATGCACTTATACACCCCTGTTTTGCCGCAAACGTTCTGTCGGACTAACTTTCCATTGTAGTGTGATATCCAGATGCCCGTCAAGAATGGCTACGAGACCTGCCGTGAAATTCGTAACTGGGAACTCAAGAACCATTACCCCCAAATACCTATCATGGCCCTGTCTGCCAATGCGATGACAGATCAGATCGAAGATGCTGCACGCGCTGGCTTCAACGACTATGTGACAAAACCCATCAAACACAATGAGCTTGGAAAAATGATGATGGGTCTTCTCGATCCGAGCCGACCTCTGCTTCTACTTCGGGATCGTCTTAAGAGGGATAATCATCGTGAAGACTAAGTGAGGCCTACATATTGCCCCGAAGATATTTCATGGCCAACCGGGGACTGTTCCAGGCACATCCTTTTCGGCCTGGTTTAGCCTCCAGCTAATACACCAAATGGAAAAGAACACGACCTTTCAGCTGTTACGATCGTGTCCTTATGTACCTGCTACTCGTTCTACTTTTTCTCAATTCTGGGCTGGGGTTTTGGCTTGAAACAAGCCGTCGGACGGAAAGGCGCCTTTGGATGGTTTCGAGTCTTGTCTTTTGGTTTTCGAATCTCTTTCGTTGTTCGCTTTTCTTTTCCAGTCGCGGATTTTCAGTACGCATCTGCATTGAGCATTCAGGTTTTGATTGATACCTTTCAGCATTACGGGGGCCGGAATTACAGGCTTGTTGTTCTTTGGACCATCGACCTCGTTCGTGGCGTGGCGTCAGTTATCGGGTTTGTTGAGCAATCTTCAATTATCTTCTCTGTTAAGCCTTCTTTACACGGCTTTTCTCTTCTCTTCTCTTTTTTATTTTTCTTCTAGTTTTCTTGTTATTTTCATATTTCCTTCTCGTTCCCGATACCAGCTTATGAGCATGAGATTTAACTTCTGGAATTGTATTTGCAGATAACAGAGCGTTTGCACTCCTTCTTTTGCACCCTTTGCCCCCGTGTTTATTGATCATTTGCCTTCTTAGTAGATAATTCATATACGGATTGGTATTAGCATGGCTGAGGGTTTTCTGAATATACAAAGGGTTTGCTTGTTTGGTTTGGGACATGCATTAATATCATGATTGGGTCGTGGTCAGTTAGCAACACCATATCGATATCAATATGAGAACTGGCATTTTAATCACACTTAAGTAACCGTCCAAATGGACTGTGCTACGTGGTTGAAGTCATTTGTTTTTTTGATAAAATAGTATTCGCCAAACAAAGACATTCACCTATTTTATCCATGTACCTCTAGGTAGTAGCCTAGTAGTAGACTATCAGCTGGGCTAATCATCATGCTTAGCTTGAGAAACCCCCTTGCTTCTTCGTATAGCTGCCATGTGGGCAAGGAAGGGAAAGGTACTCCGATAGTGAGGAAATGATGTATCCCTTGCCTGTGTAACTGTCTAGAATCCAGGTGACAGCATCCAAGCTCTTGAAGAGGCATGAATTGTACACTTGAGTGATTTGACAGCCAGTAGAAAACCATATGGTGATGTAATAAGTCTATTGTTTGCTGAGAATAGTCGTCACTTGTGTATGGTGACATACGATTGTTGCGCCTGCTAGTCTCTCATGGCTTGTGTCAGGTGCTGAAATTTTTTAGTGGGCATATTTTCTTTCTTTTCTTTTCTTTTCTTTTTTTTTTTTTGCCCCCCTTCCTCGCCCCTGTGCAACATTAACAAGATAAAATAGGATGTGTAACTGCCATCGTAGAAAATTCACGCTGCAGTTTGGTGATGATGCGGCTGAAAAAAGAAGCAAGGCGATGATGACCAAGCGGTAGGGTTCAAAATGTAACTCGAGAAAATAAATTGGGCGATAGGAAATTAGGATAGGATGAAAATAAAAGGAAGTCTAGGGAAGAAGAGCCTCAAAGAGAGAAGTGAGAGAAAAAAAAAGGACAAAAAAAAAGTAAAAAGGAGGACAAACGAAACATATGAAACTGTTAGACAAAAGACATACCTGGGTAATGGATGTTTGTTTGTTCCCAATGAGAATTTTCTGTCTTCAAAGACCGAAAATTGAGCATCAAATGAAAGCATCTATAGGCCGATGACGACATGATACCGATGTGATCCAGTCAACACGAATGTCGTCCCAAGCTTCAAATTAGGCACAAGCATGGATGATCGGTAGCTATCGGCCCACAAGGCCACACAGAACGAGTTATTGTTGGACGACCACTCAACCTTGTTATCAACCCACTAAGTTCTAGAAAGGCCAAAACGAGTCGAGGAACGTGACTGATTTGGTGCTTGACGCCCAATGGGTGGAAAAGCCGGTTGGCCGACTTAGTATAGACAAGACGAACGGCGGTGAGCGAGAGGGAAAACGACAGCAAAGGAGCGATAGGCGAATCCTTCCCCCCAACCCCACATTCACTGCATCCACATTGCATCCACGAGCATATTAGGGGGGTGGGCTTGGGTGATCATTGGAAACCGCCAGGCGTCGTAGCACCTTTTCATTAGAAAGTCAACGGTACCCCTTCTCCTCACTTTTAGTGAACCCTAACGCCTGGTCGTTGGGCATTGTTGGCGCCACGGAGAAGGCCCATAGCTCAAAGACCCTGATCCAAGCTGCGTCACCCACTCAGGCTGAAGCCGATATTGCTGCATAGACGGATGTCGAGCATTTTGCATGAGCCTAGCGATGCACGCGAGATGTCTGAGCCGCTATTCTTTAGGATGATTGACATTATTCTCAGTCAGCCGTGAACATAACATCGTCCCATGTGATCGGGTCTAGATGGGCAATAGAAGGGGAAAGAGCGTAGAGGAAATGGTTTGATGAAAAGAAATCGAACATATAACAGTAAGTGACCAGATTTGAGACTGAGGATCTCAATCAGGAGTAATACTAATTCAGCGGCCTATTCTTTGTGTGTTGGGTCGCTGTGTTACCCAGCGCTCCCGGTCGGGCTGCTCTGGAATCTGAGGACTGTCCCCAATTGCAAACAGCGTACTTTCTGGATCCTCATTGTGCTCAGACATATTGGGAGAGGAAAGGTATTGTCCAGCAGCCTAACAGGTAAGGCAACAAACCTGGGACGAAATGAGGCAGCGAGGCCATAAAGCCATGACGATGCCTGCATTAGAGCCTTGTCAGTGGATATAATGAACGCTAAGCAGTTCAGTTCATTATTGTCAACGTCCTCATTTTTGCAATGATCTTCACCATTTCTTTTCCTTGTTTGTCACCTTTCTGCTCATTTTTTTTTTTTTTTTTTTTTTTTTTTTTTTTTTTTTTTTTTTTTTTTTTTTTTTTTTTTTCTTCTCGGCTTTGCCCCTTGTCTATCTGTCTGTCCTTGGGCCCCGACATGATTTTTGCCTTGTAATCCTAAGCCCCAAGGACTCCGTGTTCATTTAACCTTGCGATGTCTTCGAATGACCATTGCCTCTTGTCATTTGCGAGTGCGCCGTGTTTCCATTTTTGGAGGTCCACTTAGTTCCCTTTTGCCCTTCAGTTTCCCACGTTCGGCGGTGTTTTAGTGCGCTTGTCACCGTTTGATTATCGGTTGTTGGTATCTTTGCTCTCGCTGCTTCGGACCTTTTTTTTTTTTTTTTTTTTTTTTTTTTTTTTTTCCCTCTTCTTTTGCCCCTTCCCAGCTAGCGGATCGGACACAAGGCCACCGAAGAAACAGATTTCAATCAGAGTTTCGATTTCAGCCTCCGAACTTGTGTCTCATCTCATCATATGTTCAGCATTTTTATGAATTTCTTTTCAGCTCTTATCTTTTCCCGTGGCAGGCCACTTCAGCAATTTTTTTTCTTCTTCGAATTCCAAGTTCCGGAAAGGTCTCACTTCAAAGTCCATCAATTGAATACCTTAAATGCATCATCCATCCAATGTGGTTCAAGCATTTCATTCCTAATATTCTTCTCAATTGGATTTCTTTTGGGCTCACGTGCTGATATCCAACACTATATGCTGTTGAAAGTCTGTGTACCTTGTTCAAGATTTGGGGTTTCGTTAGCGCCTTCAGTTTCTAGTGCAACTCTCACTTGTCAACATATCTGAAAGAACAGTTGTTCGGGTAGAAGAACCAGGCCAATGGAGCAGAAAGAGGCACAATATCACACGCCATCGGAACGAATCAGGGTTGTGAATCTCATGTTCATTTGACCCTGATTCATCTGATCTCACATGCTAATCGGCCTTTACCGACTTTGTCACCAACGGGAACGGTGCGAGGTAAGAACATCAATTATCGAAACCATACTAGCAACTCTGAGATCAGCAAATGAGAATACTAGGCCAAACAATGACTTCAAAGCAGCCGTGATACTCACTCAGAACGACAACCCAGGTAAGTTGTTTTCTATCAGACCCCCGTAGTAACGATAAAAATCTGGTATAACATACGCTTTCTTCCTAAAATAAGCACCAAGCCTTGTCAATCTCCTTGGTGTCCCAGCCACCCAGCCTCCTAATATTGGTGAAATCAAATCATTCCGTTAGGGTGGACGGCGTACAAAAGACATCACAATCCAAAACCGAACGTCTGCATCCTGAAAGGACAGGGATTTCGAAACAGAAACAAAGGGAAAGATAATCTGAAAAGAAAAGGGCAAAAAAAAAAAAAAATGAAAGGAAACCGAAAGCGCCGATTGAAAAAAAGAGAAGAACGTTGGGTGGTTCAACTTAAGGGAAAGGGAAAGCACGTAGTTCCACCCGCCCACCGGACAGTAGATCGGACGTGATAGTTCAACACAATTCCCCATCAAGTCTTCAATTTATGTACTCATCATCTGCCCCTCTCTTTGAATTAGCTCCGGAGAAGAATAGGGAAAGATCAGAAGGTTTGAATGCCCAAATATCGCCACGGAAGCGCGGAAAGGGAGTCCGAGTGGAGAGGGACTTATGAGGGCTGGACCAGTCTCCGGCCATCTATATCCCTCCTTAAGTTTTCGTCTTCCCACCAGAGCGGGGTCAATTCGGGAACAGGAGCGAATGGGCTGTCAGACATTGGAAGACGGGCGGAATTGGGGGGTTGGGATTGGAGAGAACTGGGGGTCTTGGGAGGGTGAAGCCTGATGAGGGAGGGAGCAAAGTCTTCCGGCATAATCCAATGCCCAATGAACGACTTACCCATCGCTTTCCCCCCTCTCTCCAGAGGCCATGGCCCTCATTGAGGACTCCTCCGCCGGATGGAAGACTCTCCGGCGACGCTTATAAAAAGCCTCATCCTTTCTGTCACGGTCTTCTTTCTTCTTCTTCCTTTCTTATCTTCCCATCCCCATCATTGCCTCACCTCACTCCTTGACAAAGGTTAAGTAACCCTAACCCTCACAGTGCAAGCCAACCATATTGCATAGTATTCGTATACTACCTTTCAAGTGAACTGCCTTTGTGTTCATTTTGTCTTTGTTTCAGAACATAACTCCTTTGGTTATCACTTGTCTGACGCTATCGAGCAACTCCTTTCAACACAATGGCAACCCAGCACTATCAAGCCCTCCCTCTTCCCATCAACGCTCCGTCGAAGGCTCCTGCCCCTGCAAGCCTTTACCCAATCAGTGGTGTGTCGGGCTCCCCACCAGATGTGTCTGACACCAGCACAACGGCGGGAAGTCGCACCTCTGCCGGCTTTAGCTATGGGACCGGAAGTATCAGTGGCGACTATGAATCGAGCTCCGCGTCGTACTCTGGTGTTGATGTTGTTGAGGTTCTGAGTGATCGCATGCAGAATGTGTTCGACCCAACGCCACTAGACAAAGGTCTGGCAAGGCAGGCGCAAGCGTGAGTAGCACCCAGCTTCTCAACTCGGCGACATATCAAACTCAATGTCCTGAGCAAAAGCATCACACGACAAACCAATGTGACGGAGGAATCATGCTAATAGTCGCTAAAACAGCTCCGGGCAGTTGAATGCAAAGCAACGAGAGCTTCTTGAATTGCAAGCTCTCGCGCAGCGGCGGTTGCAGGGCGTGCGTGCCAACTTCTCTGATGGCATCAAAGTTGCCCGGGAAACTAAACGCGACCTTGAGTGGACTCAAAAGAGAGTGAGGTGAGTTATAGCGATCTTCACATTTACTTTGGCAATTGCGACTATGATGGTTGTCGTTGGATTCCGCTCCGCTCAGTGGAGGTCCGCTGGGCTCCGCTGCCAACAGCGTTCTTGGCAATGCTAGCAGCTGGCTGGCAGCCAGTTAAGTTGCGGCGGGGCGGGCAGCAATTGGCACGTTGGGCTTGATCTCAAAATACTGACATTGCTCGTATCGATAGTGCGCTCAAGTCAAAAGCTGAGGCTGTGCATCCTGAAGAATACCGACGAGCGACAAAGAAGTATACCTATGATGACGATGAATGAGCTCCATGCAGGAGCTACAGCTTGCGTTCATTTCACACTTTTTCTCCCTTGGTATGAAGGGATACCGCCTTTGGTATTCCAGTGAAATACTCCTGAAAATTGTCTGCGGATTTGGGAACAAGCCTTGTCTGCTTTATTTTTTGATCTGATTGCGTCATGATATCCTTTATTTTCTTGGGGCCCGGACGGTATTTTGGATTGGTATAAATGGGTTCAGTTCTGGCTTTATCGTTATGTATATTTGGCATCTTTAATTCAATAGTGACCTGTGATGGAATATGATGAATGTTTTTGAATACCCCCTTGTCTTGGTTGTCATGACATACTAACAAAAGTAGGAGGAGAATGGGGAAGCAAACCCAGTTTTCTTTAGTTGGACCCACGTGCAGGTGAGGATCCAAATTCAGATACTCTTTCGTCACAAGGACACCTCCTGACCACAGTCATG
This sequence comes from Aspergillus avenaceus, assembly GCA_009193465.1. Lineage (NCBI taxonomy): Eukaryota > Fungi > Ascomycota > Eurotiomycetes > Eurotiales > Aspergillaceae > Aspergillus > Aspergillus avenaceus. Next base: position 12,547 of record ML742301.1, read on the forward strand.
TGAATAGCTAGGGGTGTGGGCACGGTCCTCCTGGAGCTGCCCTCAACACATACCAGCATAATCAGAGAGCAGAATAAAAGATAAAAAAAAAGGTGAGAAGCGCATCACCAAGACACAAAACCATCTCCCGATGATTCCACCAACTTCATCCATAAATCACAAGATATAACACTCGTCCAACGTCAAACCTACCTTTCTACTATTAGACATGTCAGAACATCGGACTCAAACAGGGAATAAGTCCCCCCTTAAGGACTACTTCCGCTGACCCCACTCCGCCGACGGGCTTCTTGTCCGCCTTGCTCCGCTCCACCCTCCGTTCCCGGTGTGATCGTTTGCCGCTTTTGCGGGTCAACCTGCAGTTGGACATAGCCAATGTTTGTGCCCAGTCTGGCACATTCTGGGGAACTTTGGGCAGCGAAAATCCTCCGCTGCGCCACAGGTGGGGGGGTCACGGGGGGGCTGGACTAGCAATTTAACCTCCTGTAGGCGCGTAGCTGTGCAGAGTAACGTGATAGCGATTGTGGCTTGTCCAATAACTTGTACTGTTGAGGTTAGTTAGGGGGGCCATTCGTGGTCATGCCCATGACATAATAGTAGTGGTCTGATGATTGCCCTAGAACCGGTACCCAAATAAGCATTTTAAAGGGTATTTCCTTAGACTTTCCCCCTCATTGAAGTCAGAGACTGCAGAATCTGCAATTTAGGGCTAGGTAATGTGGGGGTAGTCTTCAAGTTGTATGGGGTAGAGATTAAAAGGACCTGACTGTTTCAGACATGAGACAGATAGCAGAGTTAACATCCGAGGAAAACTTGAATCAGTTAACGGCGTGGAACGCGGACGCGAAGAGGGGAGACTGTTGGTATATATTCGAGCCCCTGAATGACGACATTAGATAGCAATGTGATCAGTCGAAACAATAGTATTATGCACCACGATAGGCAAGTAATAAAGAAAAGGAAAAAAAGGGACCTTACAAGGATCTTAACTTTACGCCTAATTTTTAGTGTGGTGAGCCAGCCAGCGATGATTTGCGAATTTCATCTACTGTGTTTCAGGGGCAAACCTTCTAAATTTGGATATGTTGGAAGAAATATGGCATGGATTAACAGAGGTATCAAGTGATGGATGTAAGCAGAAATCCCTTTCCAAGCCATTAATCTACAGAGACAATGGTCATGAGATCTTTTGCCAGTGGATTCACTGTGTGTTTGTCATAATTATCCGGGATGCGTGCCTTAAAAAGTGCCCAATGAACTCAAGGCCAACATCTGATTGTACAGACAACCCTCACAAAAGCGGACCATCTTTCTATGAGACACAGTCGTTTCGCATGTCTTCCATTTCTTCAAATGCGCGTTTCGTATCATGATCCTATAATCAATAATCTGCTAGTCTTCCAGCGTTGCTTCGAGCCTTATTCGACCGCTGGCCAGAAGCGAGAAAACCTGCAATTTAGTTCTGCGTACAGGCCCCCCATTAGCCATAATCTAGTCTAGGACAATACCAAGCTCGTAAATGGATAGAGTATTGAAGTACAAACAAGAAAAGAACAGAACGAAATAAACAAATAAAATAGAGTGGATTTGAACCTACCAATAACGAACAGTAAACGGCATTTTGACGAAATTCAGACCCTTCCATGGATCTTCAATGAAGCAAGGCTTAAAGTAGACCCTGCAGTCTGACTGCTTAATACCATCGGATAGTCTGGATAGTTCCCTTTCGCAAATATACGTGCCATTTGGAGCAGTGTATCCTCTTTTCTTGGGTACAGGCTCACGACGTGGCTCGCGCGCTGGAGGCTGGAGTTGTGTTACTTTCGATTTGTTGGGAGGGGGATATTCGTTCAGCTTCTGGGGTGCCCATTCTTGCAGCATGCTGTACTCGATTTGGTTGCGCTGCTTTTTGATGATCTGTTGCGGTTCGCGACGGATAGACATGGTGTTCTGCGAGATGTCAAGGGTCTTTCTTGAGCGTGTGGATTGGATCAGAGATCGTTGGAGGTGAGATGACGAAGGAATGAATGCTTTTGAAAGGTTCGTAAGTAGGGGGAGACGGTTGTTATAAAGAGGGTGGGTGAGTGAATGGGGGATGCTCAATGCATTCAAAATGGGGATGAAAACGCAGGTGCCCCATGCCTTTTACAATGTCTGAAGGTAGCCTGGCACAAAAATTGAATTACTTCCTCTGCTTTCACTGTTCGCTCATACAAGTATCTGCTTGGGTATCCAGCCAAGTTTTATAATAGCAACTGTCTATCTTCCACACATAATAAAAGTTGCATTCACTCAAAACTGCGTTCTTCCTCAATTGCTCTGTTGATGACACGGGCAAAGCGACCAACTTTGTCAGCATCTTGTTTGGCCGTTTCAATACCCAGCAACACCTTCTTAATACCAACACCAATAGTTCTGTCCTCAGAAATACCACCAATGTCTTCCAACGCCTGCCCGATCTCTTGGTCGTTGAACGCCCCCGAATTCTTCATAATGAACTGCAGTTCTTCATGACTCATCACGTTCGGAACCATAATGTCCGAATTGAAGGAATTGTACACATCCAGTTGCTTAAGAACGGCTCTCTCAGTCGTAGTGGCCAGAATCAGTAGCCGACGTCCCTTCGTAGGCTGCTTTCTCAAAAAGACCATCAAAGTCTGCAAAACCGTGTTGCTGAAACGAGGACCAATCGGAACCCAGTCAATGATTCTCTCAATGTTGTCGACAACAACAACACTAGTCCGACTCTTGTAGGCATCATCGAAGATCTTGCTAATATATTGAACCTTGGCCATTTCACTGTAGCCAACCATATCCTCAGGGCTGATCAACTTAATGAAAGGAAAGCCGGATTCAATGGCAATCTTGGCAGCGAGAGCAGTTTTGCCAGACGCAGTTGGACCATGCAATAAGACGGAGAATAAAGGTGTTGATTCGCCGACCTGCTTAACGAACAACTCTCCTTCTCTCAGGATTTCATTGATCTGAGGAGAGTAATGAATAATGCCGTACTGAATCCGGCTAGAAAGCTCCTCTTCTGATACACCGAAAGCAGGTTGAACTTCGTCAAGCGCATTGTGGAAGTCAGCTCGGTTGACCTTCATGTTGACCACATCATCGCTGATGCCTGCCATTGTCCCAACTTTAACATGTCGAGAGAAGGCAAACGATGATGCGGATTTGACCAGACCAGCAATTTCAGCCCCAGAAAAGTTCTTCGTCATCAATGCTAGTTCAGAGAGGTCCACATCCACATCCATCACATTGTTGTCCCTCATTTTCTGGGTGTGGATTTTGAGGATTTGAGTTCGACCGTGTTCGTCAGGAAGCGAGATTTCCATATGGACCTCGAGACGACCAGGTCGCAGCAGTGCGTCATCAATCATGTCCTTCCTGTTGGTCATACCAATGAGAAGAATATTGTTGAGCTGGTCGACACCATCAAGCTTCGAGAGCAGCTGGTTGACCACACTGTCACCCACACCTGTGCCACCACCTGCGCCGCTACCACGCTGCTTACACACAGCATCAAGTTCGTCAAAGATAATAATGTGAAGGCCACTTTCTTCGCCCTTTTCCTTATATTCCGCCTCTGCATCCGCAAAGAGCTTCCGAATATTCTCTTCTGATTGACCGACATATTTGTTAAGCACCTCAGGACCGTTGATGATTTTCGGTTCTCTTGCGTTCAACATTTTCCCGATTTGACGTGCGATTAACGTTTTACCGGTTCCCGGGGGGCCGTAAAGCAGCATACCCTTCACATGTTGAATACCCAGCTTTTCAACTAAGCCCGGAGGGAAGATTCGGGACGCAAATGCACGACGGAAAATCGTGCTGAATTCTGAATCGAGACCTCCGATACCCATATTCTCAAATTTGAAATCGGGCGTAATGATAGAATTGGCCGCAGGTCGTCTGTTTGAAGCCTTCAGGTTGATGCCAGTGCGGGCGTCTTTAAAGAAATTAATCTGAGAATGTCTTGTGAGAATACCCCTCGCAATGGGGTCTGTTTCTACATGTCCAGAGGACAAATCGGCCTTCTCAGAGCTTAGGTTGACTCGCTGAACGGTCTTAACACCTAAGAGGAGGGGAATGCTCTTATGGTCCATCAGAATCTTCTGGCCTGGTGCAAAGATTTGGTTCTCGAAGGTCTGTCTCAATTAGTATGACACGCTTTGGATCGTACAACCCGGGCCATTTACCTTAATCACAGCGGCGCCCAGCTCATCTTGATCATAGGGAGTTTCAACCCTCTTCTTTCCAGCAAAACCTATTTCAATGTCCGTGGAACCGATATATGCCTGTCCGCCTTGGCTGAACGGATCGTACATCTGCACCCTAACGGCATCTGTAAAAGCCACACCGGCCCACGTCCGCTGGGGATCGGACATGCTAATATGACCCGGTGGGAAGCCATCGATCGGCCTTGCGGAGAAGACATAATCATTGTTTACAAGAAGGAAAAGGTCGAGTCCGTCACGGGTGGGAGGAAAGTCTTGCGGCGAAACTGCGACTCTGTGCTACGTCAGTAACTAGTAGCGCTGACCGCGCATGCAACTTACAAGTTTCCGAACGTATAGGTATTATCAGGGCTCTTCGCGGGACGCAGGGTCCAGCTTCTCCCCGAATTCCCTCCAACCTGGCCTCTCAAGGGCATCTGCGGCGGTTGACTGGGTCTTCCCATCGGTGCTCCGTGTGCCCTTAACGAGAAATGTGAGTCAGCCATCAAAGTATCATAAGCCGGTGGGTGAGAACCGCAGTCATACCCTACACCACCCGTAGGCGCAGGGTTATACTCCCGCCGTGGATACGGGGGCGGAGCCTGGCTCGGGCTTGAATAGCCATCTCCGCGTGGGGAAGAGGAAGGACGGGAGCCAAACGGATTCGGTATATTGTTGCGGTTGAACATCCTGACTTGTGTATACCGTAGTTCACTCGGTAAATGATCAGAATTGTACAACAGTCAGGTTATGCAGGTTTATGAGCAGGCGAAGCTCTAATAAGCCACGTTGATGCTGCCGGCAGCCGTCACGTCGGATTGAATAAACTTCGACAGATTTACCCCGAAAGAAACAACAGAGTACTGCAAATATTAAAGCGACACTAGTAATATAGAAGTGAGGGGGGAAATTATAAGAGACAGGAGTAAGTGAGAGCGATGGGTGGAAGGAAACCTTGTAGATGAAGAACAAACAGGCTGGACTTAACCCGCAGGCTGAGCTCCGAACCCCCGTTGGTTTAATTGGCCACATCGGCCCGCCAGCCTCCGATAGCAGCTCTCCGCCTTTGCTTATCGCCCCGTCATTATCATTACAACATTTCGCCAAGTCATTCCCCATTTTGCAACGAATAGCTTTTCGCTGCGTTCAAGATGCCTCTGTAAGTACTTTTTGGTTTCTATCGCTGAAACTCACACATTCCATTTACTAACAATGCTTTACGTCTAGTCACCTCCTTGGTAAGAAATCATGGAACGTCTATAATCCTGAGAACATCGCGCGCGTGCGGCGCGATGAGGCACAAGCAAAAGCGCGAGAAGAGGAGCAAGAGCGTCTCATGCAGGAGGTCGATGCTGAACGAAGAATTAAAATCTTGCGCGGTGAACGACCACCCACGCCTCCACCTCCCCCGCGATCACCGTCACCGGAGTCACGACGACACAGTAGGAAAAGTCATACGGATGAAATAGGAAGGAACAGAAAGCGAAGACGCTTGGCCGGGGAAAATGACACAGATCGCGACATCAGGTTTGCCCGTGAGGATACACAACTCGCTCTTGCGAAGCGGCAGGAATTGCGTACCTCTCGTTCCAACGATGCACCAATCTTCGACAGTGCGGGCCATATCAACCTCTTTGCCTCGGAAACCACGGAAAAGCGTGCAGAGAAAAACCCAGAGGCCGAAAAGGAACTGGCCGAGAAGCAAAAGGCCTATGAAGATCAATACACGATGCGGTTTTCCAATGCAGCAGGCTTTCGGCAATCGGTTGACCGGAAACCATGGTATTCGTCTTCAGGTAATGACCTCGTGGCCCCAGACTCCGTATCTGGGAAAGATGTTTGGGGCAATGAAGATCCCATGAGACGGGAGAGGGAGAAAGCCCGAATGGATGTCAATGATCCTCTTGCAGCAATGAAAAAAGGCGTGCGTCAATTGAAGTCGGTTGAGCTAGAAAGGAAGAAATGGAACGAAGAAAGACAAAAGGATCTAGAAGCTTTGAAATCAGAAGAAAGGAATCGGTCACGACGTCGTAGACGATCACCGTCGGTCGATAGCCTTGAAGGCTTCAGGCTCGATGCCTCCCCAGACACACATCGCAAAGACAATGTTCGCAAATCGCATCGTCATCACCGTCGCCACTCCCGAGACAGAAGTAGAGAACGTTCGTCCAGGCGACACACTTACTCCAGCTCACATTCACGTCATCACCACCGAGATCGCCTCCACAGTCGCAGCGATCGAACCGGGCATCGTCACCGAGGAGACTCTGATGCAAGACATAGATGAGGGTTAATCGATGATCAATTACGAAGTATGAAATGGAGGGCAGCACGCCCGATTAATTTGATACCCCTTATATGGTATGATAATAGTTCTATCAAATTTCTATTTTTGTCTCTGTGGACATTCTCTATTGAGATATAACAGTAATATTAAACCAAAACAAATCAGGCCAAACTCCACAACTGGGCGCCCTTTTGGCCTTCCTGTGTGTCCCACTCTATAGAGATGTCTAGAGACCGCGATTTCTCTCCCTTCTTCTGGTAGCTAACCTTTCCTGTGACAGTCTGTCCCTTCTTCAAAGGAAGTGCCTGTTTCTTCCCGTGATCGATCAAGAGAACACCCTGTTGCCAATGAGTTTCTGGGCCATCTGGGCCAGTGGTAAAGGCAACATATCCCTTCTTTTGCATGTCCGAAGGAACAGCATCGTCTGGAACAACGGAGTCTCTCGAGGGCATAAAGAATATGTCAAACCAGATAGCCCAGCCATCAAGCGAGTCAATATCTTCATTCAGCGTAACCTGGAATTCCTTCAAGAAGGACAACTCATCGACAGTAATGGTGTGCAACGGGAGCGGCAAAAAGACTGAAGAGCTTCCGGGGATAGTCGATGGCTGTATGCTCCGCACAAGTGCTTCATCATGGATACCAGTAAGCATGCTGCGCATATTGAAGCCGTAAACATCATGCCAAAAAGAAATATGAGAGGCGATGAAATCAGAGTCGGCGAAGGGTGCGATACGCAGCGTAGCATGAGATGGAACCATGAGACCTCCGGGAGCCAGGTAGCGATCTCTGGCATAAATGACAGAGTCGAACATGGCTTCAAACAGAAGGCAATACCCCATCCATTCAGACACGATGATATCGACCTGCGGAACGGGCAATGTGACTTCCTCGATCTTGCCACGGATGCAACTAAAGACGAAAGATCAATACACGGCATATGCAAAAGGGCCACGAAGATACATACGTAATGACGTCACCGAATCCGTTTTCGTGAATAATCTCTTTCGCTCTGTCGATGATGTTGGAATTATCGACCGAGATAACCTTCCGAGCACCTGCCTTAGCGCAGAACATAGACAGGATTCCTGTTCCACATCCAACATCGAGAACGACCTTGTCCTTGAAAAGGTGCTTGTTCTCATAAACAAAGTCACGATAAGAATCGGTACGAATGGCATCCTTCAGCATGGACTCGTGAATGCCTATGGGAGTGACAGTCAGCGGGGAATGATAAGGCGCAAGAAACTAATGGTCACACACCATTGTATGAATAAGATGAGAAGTAATCAGAATCGATTTCATGGGCCTTGTTGAAAGAACGTTGAGTCGATTGAGGTGATGATTCAAGCTTCTCATCCTCCTTTGACAACTGCTCTTCCATCGACTTCTGCACGGCAATTCTGTACTCGGAGAATTGACTTTGCAGCCGCTCCAAATCCTCCTGCAGCTCAGTCACGCGGCGCCCTGCCTCTGTGCCAGTAGGGACTTCCTCATCCTGGTCTTCGATGTCGTCCAAGCTATAGAGAAGGGCGTCGTCCTCGAGAACGGGCTTCAGGTAGATTTCGTCTTCAAAGTTCGATTTGGAAGACACGTCCGGTGAAGTGTTCCCATTCTTAACTTGAGTACGGATATAGTTGACCAACTTGATAGTGCCTAGGAAATCCAGATCTAGTAGCGTAGGCAATGAGAGAAATGATGTTGTTAGCCTAAAGAACCTTTTTTTTTGTTGTTTTCTTTTTTCTTTCTTTTTCTTCGACGGTCAAACATAGATCGACCGGGCCTAAGCAGCGGAAGAAATATACTCGAAAGCTAGGGTTCAATTGAATTGACTAGGTACACACCGAACTCTTTCTGTATCCTCCGCAGATCAAAGTTATATTTGTCCTTGGTCTCCTGCAGCAAGGAATGCACATCCGGGTAGACTTTATCAGAGAACAAGCCGATCACCGGCTGCGTCTCATCATCGGGCTCAACATCCTCCCAGCCTTCTTCGTTACTGATGTCAGAGTCCTCCGAGACAGAGCGAGTGTCCTCCTCCTTTGGTGGACGATCAGAAGGGATCGAAGCCGACATGGCGACAATTGCGGGGTAAGCGGACAGAAAAAGATGAGTAAAAGTTGATCTAAGACCACACAATCTCAATTTCACTTTAACAACAAGTGGAATATGTGAATAGTAGATGGAATCTGCTATTAATGATTTTGTATGAAATCACTACTTACAAGCGGAGAGGTTCCCAAAAACGGTAGAAAGGTTTTTTTTTTTTTATGCGAAAAGGTTTGCCCCTCTTTTTCCAGAAACGTAACCGGGAAAAAAAAAAAAAAGGTTTCTACGGCCCTTAGGTTTGGTTGCCCCGCCCATACAGTTTGGTTACTTTGTTTATCCACATGACTGAGGGCCCAGATTGCGATAAGGCCTGAGGCTTTCAAATCTCCCCACCAACTGCATCACCGCCTTACTGCTGCTTCTCGCTCACCAGTGTCATAAGAGATCATTTATTACCATTTTATTCTCGCTCCACACAAGTGTATGATTCAGTAAATTCTGTGTTCAATTATTCTGTGCTACCATCCTTGCATGCATTAGCCCCTGTGCTTCAGCGTTACGATCCTGAGAGCTAGCCTCTCTTTTACTAACAGGCTGTTCCGGACTTACTTGCAGGTGTATCAACAATGGCATTCTTTTTTGGCCGCGGTCGGTCACGACATCCTTCAGAGACTGTTAGATTAATTAAAGATCAGTTGATGAGGCTGCGTGAATCTCCACCAGTTACTGCTAAGGTTAGCCACATGTTCTCTATCCTACCCATTGTTTATGCCAAATCATGGCGAAGATGCCCCGAAGCTCGTTGACATTAGATGCCCCGCAGGTGGAAGATGAGCTGGCAAAGCAATTAAGTCAAATGAAACTCATAGTGCAAGGAACCCAAGGTAGGCCTTTTCCAACTTTCTCGTTCTACCATGAAATAAAATCACTAATGGGGATTGTGTTCTAGAGATCGAAGTGTCCCCCGAACAAGTGCATGCGCTGGTACAGGCTACTCTTCATGAAGATCTGCTATATGAACTCGCCCGGAACCTTTACCTTCTCCCCTTTGAAGCTAGAAAAGACACCCAAACGATATTTTCGCACATTCTTCGCTTCAGACCAGGCCACGCAACCCAGGCAGATCCGCCAGTTATTTCCTACATTGTCCACAACAGACCTGAGGTCATTATTGAGCTATGCCAGGGCTATGAGCATAGTCAAAGTGCGATGCCATGCGGCACCATCTTAAGGGAAGCCCTCAAATTTGATGTTATTGCGGCAATCATTCTATACGACCAGTCAGTCGATGGTGAGCCAGCTATCAGACTAACAGAGGTCCAGCCTGGTATTCCACAGAGAGGAACCGGAGTGTTCTGGCAATTCTTCCGTTGGATAGATAGAGGCACTTTTGAGTTAAGCGCCGATGCTTTCACAACCTTCAGGGTGAGTAATACCTATGTATCTTTCCCCGCATGCTCCATCCGCGGTGAAGGTAACCCAATGTGAACTGTAGGAGATTTTGACTCGACACAAACCCCTCGTAACGGGATACCTTGGGACCAATTTCGATCGATTCTTTGCCGAATTCAACAAAGTGCTCGTGCAGTCCGACTCATACGTCACCAAGCGACAAAGTATCAAACTGCTAGGAGAGATTTTACTGGATCGGGCCAACTACAGTGTGATGATGGCATATGTTGAGAGTGGGGAAAATCTCAAACTATGTATGAAGTTACTACGAGACGATCGAAAAATGGTTCAATACGAAGGCTTCCACGTGTTTAAGGTATGTACTGGATTTATTTCAAACATTGTGCCATTCTGACGGTGCAGGTATTTGTCGCAAACCCGAACAAGTCCGTGGCGGTGCAGCGCATTCTTATCAACAATCGAGACCGACTCCTGAGATTCCTGCCTAGATTCCTGGAGGATCGTACCGATGATGATCAGTTTACAGACGAGAAGAGTTTCCTCGTTCGCCAGATTGAGCTCCTGCCTAAGGAACCCATTGAGCAAGGCCGCTCTTCACGTGAACCATCCCGATCGGGCGTCAATGCAGCTGCTGTGGCCTAGGCGCAATGTAATCAAATGGGGATTCCCATATCACCCCTGACAAGAATTTACCTTTCTCTTTTCGAATACCACTTGGAGGGTTACACTAGCGCAGCAGGACTGGCAGTGTATACTTCTTTGGCTCTCCTCTGATTGCGTGATGGCCTGCTGGTACTTAGCCACGATGGAGTTACGGTATATTGGTGTTCCGAGGGAAGCAATTACGTCGCCACGATTATTTCCAGCGGAGCGACAAGCAGGAACAGAAAAAGGAAAAGAAAAGAGAAGAGAAAAACAAAAAAAAAAAAGAACAGTGAAAAGACAAGAGAAAGACGTAGAGAACATCTTTGAGAGGAAAGAAAATCAAAGAAAACAAACAAACAAAGACAACAAGGGGAAGGGAAAGAAAGAACAAACCGACACTTCCTTGCATTTAAATCGGATGTAGATACTCATAGTTCTGGGAGTGGATTAGGTCCTTCAATGGAAATATTAATTGACAGTGAGGAAGTTCTTCCAATAAACTAGAATTAGACTTCTTCGTGCTTGAGGCGAGGGGACAAGGGATAATAAAGTGTGCCCGGTAACGTAGGGCAAAACTAGATAATGTTTGATTGAGGGTTGGATAATTTCTACCGTCAACTATTTACTTTTCCCCAAAGTCATTATTGGGACCGAAGAGAATGTTCTGAATAGGTTGTCTCCGATGCGTTGAGCGATCTCATCTATACTAGTAATGGATTTTGTATGATGTGGTGAATATAAAAGTGTGGAAATGCCACGCAATAATCCTTTTTTATTGTAGTGGATACAAAACAGCTGAATAGTTTTCCCACGACGACTTGGTTCTATTCTTATCAATGATATCCGCAATCTGCAGAACAAAGTCATGATCAGATCCACCAGTGCGTGGCCTAAAATTAAGTCTAGTTATCAAAAAAGCGTTTCCGTGTGGAGCGTTTAACGAAAGCCCCCCCTTTGCGATCCCTGCTTTGACGGCCGTGATCATAATGCAGACAATAAGATTAGTTATATTGATAGGGAGGAGGAAGAATGATGGGGGTACTAAAGAGAATGGCTGAGCTTCTTTTTTTTTTTCCTTCTCTTTTGTTTCTTTATTTTTACAGGTTTTTATTGTTCTTAACATTCTTTTTATTCTTTTTATTCTTATTATATTTGATTTATTTGGATTGTTAACCTTGGGATAAGATATCCGGTCGCATTGCTGTTCTTCCCCCCTTGAGATCTAATCAAGAAATTCCAAGGGAAAAAGGGAACGAAGAAGGAAAAAAAAAAAAAAAAAAAAAAAAAAAAAAAAAAAAAAAAAAAAAAAAAAAAAAGCCTGATAAAGGAGATTCCCCATATTCAAACGCAAGCCAAAGCTTAAATCCTTTGAACTTATTTCTCTCCGCCAAGCAAAATCAAGGAGTAAAACAGAAAAAGAAAAGGAAAGGAAAAGGAAAAGGAAAAGGAAAGGAAAAGGAAAGGAAAAGGAAAAAAAAGGGCCTTCAGAGCCTCAGGCCAGACAAAACAGTCTAAATCACCCCCTCTCTCTCTGTGTCTTTCTCTTTCCGCTTGCTTTTCATTCTCATCCCCTCTCTGTCTCTCTCTCTCTCTGTCCCCCTCCCCTTTTTTTTTTTAAAAAAAAAATATCTTTTTAGGCCTTGTCCCGTCTTACCATCTCACCAGCCTGGGGACGGTCATGTTTTGTTGCGCAGGGAATGTACTTTCACTAGTGTCGTTCCTTTGTTCTTACTTGACCATTTTAATACAATTCCAGCGATCTCCGCGCGGGATACTTTCTTGAATAGTTCCATTCCTTCGCCTCCTACAGCGCCCTCCCCCGCCCGCCTTCCTCTCCCTTCAAGACCAACCATTCAACACCTGTCCATCTCCCTTGAAATAGTTTCATACCTATACCCATTTCATAGGCCTGTGTTGCCACGAGGTTAAATATAACAAATAAGTCATGCCAGGATAATGGTGGAGGATACACCATCCGCTTCAATGCCTAGCGCCGTGATGCCAGAGTCCGATTCGACTCTTCATACTGTTCCTTACGAGGAAACTGTCGCTTCGACACCCCCATTGGCTGTGAGGTCTGCCTCGTTGCCGACCCCCGTTGACGCTCCATTGTATTCCGATACCGAATCGGCTGCTGCTAGTGCGCCGACGACTTACCCCGGAGATCAGCCACGTCGCCCATTTACGTCATACCAAGATGGGAAGCATTCCACCAAGGACGAGAGAACGGAAGCTACAAAGTCGGTTGTGAGCCTACGCTCTTTGCGCGGCATTCCTAGCATCATTGTCAACGATGCCGGATCTCGTCCAGGATCTCGTCCGGGCTCGCGCCCTGGCTCACGGTGGTCCGAACGGAGGTGGGGTGGCTTGAAAGGTAGGAGATCAGCTGAGTTTGACAGAGATGCAGACTCCCCGCCGCCTGTACCCCCAATCGAGGCCCCCTTCAACGGGCTCTCCTTGGACATCCCCAATGGGTCTCTTGACGGCCTTGGGCCGCAGGCTATGAGGTTCTCCAAACGTGGTAGTCTTATCAAGGAGGAAGCAAGGCAGAGACTACAACAATTAGGTCAACAAGAAGATCGGCAAGAAGCTAGATGCTCAAATGACGAACTCCAGCAGGTGGAAGCACCGGCGCAACAAGAATATGAAAAGGACTCGCAACCTCCACCGACTGCGCCAACGGAACAAAGAGGCTGTGACCCGGAATTTTTGGAAGCTCCCGCGCGACGTTCTAAGTTGCCACCATCGCTTCGTGCTAGACGAAGCGCTATGCCTAGCAGAGTCATTTCCGCCGACGAGGACATGTTGTCGCGTCGGGTTAGGCTGATGTATGAGAAAGGAGAGGAAAATGTGACAGACTCAGAGGTCGCCAAAGTGATGGCCATGGAACATGGTGTACTTTGGGAAGAGGGCGGTCCTACCAGCGAGGATACTTCCCGCCTCTCTGGTGCTAGTGTGTCTGGAACAGATACCAAGAGCGTGGTGTCCTCAATCGGCCCCGACGGTGGACCAAGTATCAAAAAGGAGCCAAATGAGCTAGCAGGTGGCATAGAATACTGGCACAACATCAAGGCGGGCGATGTCGATAGATACGGGTTTATCCGTTTTCCCACCAGTAATTCTAATGAAAACGCTGAACCCAGCCCAATCCAACGGGTCTCCACGAGCCTGCTCCTTGCTTCAGAAAGTCCCCGGCGCAAACATTCCATTCGACCACCCTCTGCCATAGCGAGTACCCGCTCCTTCGCGGGCCGAACTCCGAGCCGAGGAGTCTCTGCGCCTTCGATCCGTCCAACGTCATCGCAGAGTGCGTATAGCTCACCGGTGCGCCGGTCAACCTCACGGTTTCGGCAAGCAACGAACCGTCTGCCTCACAATCGCGATCGCCGATTCAAAGACGAAGCTGCCGATATGCTCACCCTACCCGTCGAAACGAATGGGGATAGGGTAGACACTGCTGCTATACGTGCAGCCAGGAAGAAAGAGTGGAGAAGAGAAGACAAGTGGACCAAGATGGCCAGGCCGACGAAAGACAGTCGAGCTGGTGGCGGGATGACCTTCGAGTTTGACACGCAAAGCTCAAAGCTTATCGAACGAACATGGAAAGGTATTCCGGACCGATGGCGGGCAACTGCCTGGTACGCCTTTCTCAAGGCGAGCGCCAGACGGCGCAGTGACAGCCCCACGGAAGAAGACCTGATTGATGCTTACCATGAATACCAGTTCGTGTCATCCCCAGACGACGTACAGATTGACATCGACGTCCCGAGGACAATCACAAGCCATATCATGTTTCGTCGGCGTTACCGAGGCGGCCAACGGCTGCTCTTCCGCGTATTACATTCTATGTCCTTGTACTTCCCGGATACGGGGTATGTACAGGGCATGGCGGCGCTTGCTGCAACCCTCCTTGCGTACTACGATGAAGAGCATGCGTTTATTATGCTTGTCCGTCTATGGCAATTGCGAGGATTGGAACAACTATATCGGTCAGGATTTGCCGGTTTGATGGAAGCCCTCGGTGACTTTGAGCGAGAGTGGTTGGCAGGAGGAGAGGTCGCCATGAAGCTTAATGAGCTTGGCATCCCGCCTACTGCGTACGGTACCCGTTGGTACCTGACTCTCTTCAATTATTCCATTCCATTTCCCGCTCAGCTTCGCGTGTGGGACGTATTCATGCTTCTTGGTGACGCTGACGACTTCACCGGCAAGGGCGCAAAAGTTGATGGCCCGGACCCAAGTGCCTTTGGCAGAGGGTTAGATGTCCTCCATGCGACATCTGCAGCTCTCATCGATGGCATGCGCGAGATTATCCTCGAATCTGATTTCGAGAACGCCATGAAAGTACTCACCAGCTGGGTTCCTATCAAGGATGTAGAACTCTTCATGCGTGTCGCAAAGGCAGAATGGAAGGTTCACCGTCGGAAAAAGTTTCTTGCCTAGAGGGTCTCCGATGGAACTGAGACTTGATGGGATGCGATGACTCGATACACTATATCTTACTTTATACACCCCTATTTACCATTCTCCATTTTAATCTTAATATCTTCGGGAGCACGCACAGCTCCCGAAGAGACTGATGGACGACTTGATTTACATGATTATTGATGATTCCCCTTCCCCAAAGCCAGCTCTTTGGTTCCATGAACGCCTTTGTTTTCGTTCTTTGCAACATTCTAATGGCTTTCACCTCACGACACCACATGACTCGAGTCATACGAAATTATACCAGGGGGGAAAACCGGCCGGTACCAAAACACACACGCTTAATATACAACTAGAAAAGGAGAGACCGTGTCTTGGCCTAATTACCGTTTATAATACCCCCAACAACTAATATCAACTTATCCAGTCGGGCCCCTTAATACATCATATCATCCTTAATCCAGCAACGAAAAATACCAAACCAAACACCCCCAACAAAACAAGAAAGGGGGATACACCAATCCTTCTCACAAATCTCAGATTTCCACCCTCTTTTCCAATTCTCAATTTACACCTGACCCGATCCATAACACTTAATCTTTTATTTTCCTTATCCGTTTTGCTTATCAGTTACAGTCCGTTCTTTCTTCTCACCATTCTTCTGTCTCCGTCCTCGCATTCATTCATTCGTCCATTCCTACATTTGCAAACTCTTTCTTTTTATCTCCATTTCAATTTATCTCTGCGTTCGTTCAGTATCTGCCAATCCTTTCTCTATTCTACTCTTTACTTTTCTTTCCTTTTCTTATCCATCTGTACCTCGTCTTCCAATCTATATACCAAAAGAACAAAAAATCTTTCCTTACCCCCTCCACAGCAAGACGCAAAATGTTGCAACCTGATACCCCTGTGTCTGAACCATGTTGTGCTTTCTTTTGTGCAGGCGATCCTGTTAGAAATATTTAGAATAACAAAGATCGTTTTAGATTTTTCTTTTTCTCTTTTTTTTAAAAAAGAAAAAAAAATAATAATAATCAAAACGATTCTTCTGTCTTTGATGGGTTCGTAATTTACTATAGAATTGCCTTTTAGGAGTTCGGGCTTACACATGGTGAGATGTTGGTACTAATGTCGGATTCATAGTGGAAAGGATTGTATACTAGAATGTGAATTCAGACTATTCGCTTTCAGAATGTTGGAAAAGTTCATATAACGGTTCATGTTATATAAAGCTACCACGAGCCGGTCGGGCAGAAATAAGTTGGTATACATGATTCAGAAACAATATATAATGCACAGAAGAGAACAAATAGTTGATTGATGATCCCAGAGACGCATGCAAAATGAGGAAGAGGTGAGATCTACTAAAAATGCTTTTTTTATGACAATTGTCAAATGCTTCGTAAAGTCATCTATTATGTGAGTTGATTTAGAAGGTAATCACGTGCATAGTGATAACTTTATTGCGCTGGAGGTGCAGCACCGTGAGCACCGGAGAATGAAGATGTCTGAGGCACTCCCGAGGTCGGAGAGGGACTTGGACTACTATCCAAATCGGAATCGGGAGGGGCTGTCCCGACACTCGAAGAGTACTGTGGTTGAGATACTGAAGGTTGAATGCCAGTCTCCATTGGGGCCATTTCACCACGATGTTCAAGGATATCTACTCGGCCCCGGTCCCGTTCAAATCCCAGACCCTCTCGAGGAGGCACCATGTGCCGGGGACTCATAGCATTACTGTTATGTCTGAGGCTTGATTGCTCTAAAGCTCGAGGTTCGTACGACATTGACACATCGCTGTGTTGGCGACGGTGCGCTGAAGATTCCGCTTGTCGTAGAGAGCTTAGCGGGGATCCCGGCCGAGAAGCTTGGGAAGAGCTAGGAGCCGTTTCGGATGGACGTGACGAAGGTAGAGGAGCCTGCTGGTGCGGACCGGTGGCTTTCCTTTTACGCCCAGGAGGGCTTTGTTGATACTCAAGGCGACGGGAACCGTGTGCCGGAATGGGAGATTCCTGACGTGGTCTTCCCGGTGTGTTGGGTTGGTTCTGATTCGGTGGAACCCAGTGGTGAAAATACAAAGATGGGGATTGACGACGATGGTGCTCCGGCTTGCCTGCCGCATGCTGCAAGGCCGGAATTGATGAGCCCGGCGCATAGTGAACATTACTCAGATTGATTGGAGGTTGCTGCGGATCACCAGGATTAGGCCGCGACGGACCCCGAGGATCAGCTGGTCCATTGGGTAGAACGGCGCGGCTGAGTGAATGCGGTGATGGTCCCGAGGGAGGTAAGGGTTGTGATAAGAGAATCCCTGGTGGCGGTACCACCTGCTGCGGTTGTTGAGCTACATATGGGACGGCAGGGATAGAACGAGAATCTCCACGGCTGTGTGTCCCACGTCGATGCGACGGCGGATGAGACAGAACAGGCGGCGGGGCAGCTGGCGCACGAGCACCGCCGGTAGGCTGTGTCATATATTGATGGGTCAACTCCAAAACTGACTGGGGAACACCGCCCTGGCTGATGCCGGCAAAGATGAGAGGAATCATATGCGGGGGAACGCCAGCCTGCAAGGAATCCCGAAGCATACTCTGCTCAACACGCCGCTGCTCCAGTCGCAAAGATTCCTGGCGTGTTCGCTCCTCTTCTTGTCTTCTCCGATCTTCCTCGGCTTTCGCATGCCAGTAGTGGTGCGCATCATCGGAGCTCTGTCGGGGCGCGGGGGGGCGCGGTAGCGGTTGGGGGGCGGAGTTCATATGTGAGAAAGCGACATCCGGGGGAGGCAAAGCCAGAGATGATGGGGGCGGCAAGCCACCGCGAGAGGGTTCCATAGAGTGATCCACCGATATTTTTCTGGGTACTACAATAGACCCCGAGGGTTCAGACGCGGGCGGCGGGGAGGACCGAGGAGTTGGAATGGACTGACGGATAATCGCGTAGTCATGAGGGCCTTTAATGCCGTTCTGAGAAGGTTTCAAAGTGAGTAACATGCTCAAGCTTATGTTTTTTTAAAAAATGAGATAATAAGCTTAGACACTGCGACAAGACTCACAGCCCCATTGCGCAATCAATGCATTAAGAGAAGAAAGATGAAGAAGGAAGGCACAGAGGACATGATCAAAGGGAATGGGAAGAAGAGGAGAGAGAGAGAATGGGAGAAATGCGATGATGATGATGATGATGATGATGATGATAATTTTAAAAAAAGGATAATAATAATTAAAATTGTGACAATAATATAAATAATGATTAAAGGAGGGACCAGAAGGTGTGAAATGGAAAACGGATTAAACGGGGAATTGAAGAAAAGGAAATTATTGGAAAATCAAATCCAATCAAATCAAAATAAATTCAAAATTCCAAAGAAATTCAAAAACAGAAAAAAAAAAAAACAACCCCCGGATCGTCCAAATCGGGAAATCGCCCCAAAAGAGGAATTACGCCACTTACCGCAACAGGACAAGTGTCCGCAGTACACTAACCCCAATGGGAAGGAGTAATAGTGCCTCAGGTTAGAAAAGGTTGGCTGCCTGAAGCGAGGATTTACCGAAATCATCCAAAAGGGAAAAGAAAAAGAAGAAAAACAAAAACAAGCCCCAATTAAGGTCTTATAACACCCCCATCTATATATGTAAGAAGCTTTCTAGGAAGAGTATCGACGTGTCCTAATCCGGATAGAGTCAGCGCGAATAGGAAGTGGATCAGTGGATTGGTCCCGACCACTAGAAATATTATTGCGTAGGACTGGCGCTGTTGATGACGACTTGCGAAGACGAGTCCAAGAGTTCCAGACAATTGCGCACCAATTGTATCCCTTCGGAGCAAATTCCCCGAGTACCAAAAGCAAGTAAGTATGAATTGAAATGCAGACAATTATCGATTTTCCTGTAAGCGGGTCGGTCCGACATTGGTTGATTGATAGCCTAGCTGATAAATAGATAGATATCTAGATAGATATCTCTTTGACATAGCTGCGTAGCTTAAACTATACAGAAAGAAGACTTCTATATCATGTATCGACTTTCTACCGGTCAAGTGATGTATCTACCTGTACAATGACAACCTGGAAAACACAATTACCTTCCCGAATGAGTAAAAAGAAATTAAGAAAATGAGATGATCCTTTTTTTATATATGATTTAAATTATTATGACAATTATTTTCCCCAGAAGGAAAGGAAGGGAGGGAAATAAATAAATAAATAAATGCATTTAAATAATAATCATTAGAAGAAAGAAAAGGGAAAAAAAAAAAAGGTTAAATGAAGTCTCACTTTCCCTTCCCAAAGAAATCCAGAAGCGAAGATTTAATTTCAAGACAAAAACCAGGAAATGTAGATGCCTTGAGCTTCGGACCCGACACAAGACCCAAAAGAAAAAGTGGGGCATCCGTTCATTTCTGAATCCTCCATTCGGTTTGGCTCCGAGTGTAATAGATTGCCGATTCTGTAGACCTCAACTAATAAGATTTCCTCAAGATCATACCATTCCTCTTCCATGAACTTACCTCCACCAACTCCCCATTCACAACTACAAAGGAAAAATAAATAGATAAATAAATAAATAAAATAGAAGATGGATATCTCTTAAGCCAATCATAAATTCCCCCTTCCCCCATTATCTCATATTAATCTACTTCCTTCTCCCGGGGACGATGTTTCACATAAAACATGAACCGTTTCTTCTCCTCCTGAAGGAGTAACCCTAATGATTATCTTTATGTTTCTTTTTTATCTTCTCCCTCGTTGACGTGGGATAAATTCCATTCTAGAGTTTTCTTTTTCCCATTTATTTATTTAAGCTTTGCCTCCTTGCTATCTATCTGTATCGTTCTGTTGGGATCGTTGTCAATCTTAATCTCTCTATATGATGAATTCGATTTGCTTAGATACATACAAGGGGCACGTAACAAAGCCCAAATTGCCGGCAAATGGTATATACTTAGGAATTGAAGCCCTTTCAGTAAAAAGGAATGGATGGAAGAGAAAAGATAAAAGATATAAAAAAAGATATAGAAAAAATCAAAAGGGGCGAAAAGTGCATCGAGCGAGGGGGTATATCACAACTGTCCAGCATTGCATTTCCAATCGGCTTACTGCACTTTTCAAACTAGCTGTCGCGATCAAACCGACTCAGTACCTCAGGAGGTACTGTAGGGATATACTTGCGTGCTCGTTCCCGGTTTGTGCCACCCCATCCCGCTCCGTAACTGATCAACATGTCCGTACTGGTAGGCAAGGAGAAGGGAAGTGTGAGCGATGGGTCCAAGAAGACCCCGTTGGGTCCATGACGCTCATCCGACCGCGGTGACGTGACAAAAGATCTTGGCGATGATGTCCGCACTGACGATGCATCAGATGTTTGTTGATCTTGTCGAGGGGTCCGTGGACGTCCCTCCGTCTGCCCGGTCTCCTGCGCCACAGTCTGTTCTTTTGCTTCCTGAAGCTTCGCCTGCTCCCGGAATAACAGATCTGGATCACGTTGGAGTTCAATCAGAAACTTCATAGCGGACTTCGTGAGACCTTTCTCCCCAACTTCAGGCCGATAGGATTTCACCGCATGCAGAAGCTGAGCCGGCGTTAGCTGCTGCAACTGGAGCAAGGTGGTAACGAGAGATTCAAAATCATCCCCCAGGGACGAAAAACACTGCAGCCATTGTAATAGCTGGATGACTGGAGCCAGATGCCTGCGAGCTGCCTCCATGGTGCTTTCACCGGTGCTGCTCATGGACCCATTTTCATAATGTTCGGGCTGTCGGTTATTATTCCGTGCCCAGTCTTCCAGTGTGGACACATTCATACGAATCTGCATCGCCTTTGTGCGAGCCAGGTAGCGCTTGGTGGTCATAATTCGATTGAAGACCTCCGCCCCTAGCCAATACAAAAGCTGCGATAGGATCTGGGTAATAATGACGGAGTGCACATCGTAGAGGTCCAATACGAAAAGCGTAGAGGACAACAAGGAAGTAATATTTCGGGGCGAGATTTGCGCTCGTCGCCTTGGTGAAGGGGGCCGGAAACGTTTCTCGGCTGGTTCAGGAGCTTTGGCCTTGGACTTGGAGCGGAAGAGTTTCCATTCATTCTGGAAGTGAACATCTTCTAGACCAGGGATGGTCTCATGGTCCAACATCGCCCCATCCAGGACTTTGTTCATTCGGCGCTCAGCGTCCCGAATAATCAAGATGAATATTTCATTGACAAGTTCGGCCAGGTGCAATTGAAATTCTACTGTAGATTCCACCAAACCTCCATCCTTCTTCAGGTAATGCAACAGTAATGTGGCATTCGACATCCAGAATGCAAGTATTGTCATGTCCCACTGATGGCGTTCAACGACATCATTGATCTTGTCCGTTGCTGAAACTAGAAGCTTTGCCAGTAATTCAGGGCTAGCGTGGTAATGTGCATAACGGGCACTGAGGAAAAGGAGATTGGCCGGAACAGGCTTTTGCGATGGAGATCGTTGAGGGGTCATATTGGTGATTATGATGTCGAGTATCCTTTCCAGTTCGCTCTCCTGAAACACGAACATCTGATCATTTAGACACCGGTCCCAGACGAATTCTTGCTGTTCTTCTTCAAGCTCTTCCTCGTCGAAGTTCTGCGCTGATGTTTAGGACCAGTTTGACATTTGCACCAGTTCAGAATCCACTTACGTCAAATTTCTCATCAAGTCCCAGACTTGACAGATCGACTTCCAGATTTATAGCGCTCTCTTCCATCATCATACGACGTTTCATTTCACTCTCCGCAAGTTCCTCTTCAAACCGATTGTGCGCAAGACCGGCATCATAAAAATCATCCTCAACCACGCTAGGCCCAAAGTTGTAGCCATTCTCATGTAAATACTCGGAGATCTCGCTTCCCGGTTGGGCAAAATCAAATGCGGTTCCTCCCGATGACGACTTGATATCCGGGGATGCTCCGTGGTCAAGAAGGACCTTCGCTATTGTCTTGTGCCGGTTTGTCATCGCCCACATCAACGCACTCCACTGGTTGCGGTCCTGCTGATCAACGTTGGCTCCTGCATTCAGAAGCTCTGCGACCACCTCTTGATGACCCTAACTCCAATCAGCAAGATGCACTTCGGAGAGCAAAACAATGAATGAAACCACCTACAAAACAACTAGCGTAGATCAGAGGTACGGTTCCTTCTTCATCCGACATATTCACATCCACGTATTCTTTCGCCTTTCCCTGTACTAGTTTGCGTACGCGCTCCACGTCACCATTACTCGCGGCCATGTTCAAACTCCGTTGTAGAATATCCTTTTTCTCAGTATCCGATAGTTTCTGATCCGTCGCGATTGCTTCCTCATCCGCGCCCAACGAGTCCACTTCCCGATGGGCCGCCTGCGCAGCAAGCATCTCCATCAGCCGGGCATCGCTATCCTCCAGTCGAGCCGTAGTAGTCGAAGCGTTATCGTCGTCCACCGCAGCGGCGAGACCACGTCCATACTGGGCCTGCAGAGTATGCTCATCGTCATGCGAGTGATCGTCCAACGCGAGACTAAAACTGAGTGGTTTCGCGGCAACGGGCGTCGTGAGGAACTGGGATTGGCCTAAACAGAACCGAAGGGCAATAGTTAGCGGTCAAGGTTGTTTGGTGGTGGTGGTGAAAAGGGCTAGATGGTCTGCCGAGGTGAATCTAAGGTTATCAAGTGCCTCCAAATGCCCCGGAACTATCTTTAAGTTCCTGCAGCTCGCGCGACCGTATAGCGGGGACGGGGGGGGGTAATGATATTGCGAACCTTGCCAACCGTCATACATCTCAGTTTCCGGCTGAATTACGGGAAAGGAACGACGATCGTCCAAGGATTTAGGTAAGTCATCAGGAAGTCCGCCTGAAAGATGCTTTTTGTGAGTGTGAATCGAATCAGGATCACCATTGCTGCGGTCGAGTTCGTCCGAAGCCCCGCGGGGGGAACCGGTAGAATCCATAACGACGGGGAAATCAAACCAGGCACCGGCGAGAACCAACAAATAAAACAGGGATTCGTAAAAGGAGTACTAGCTCCATGGAGGAGAAAAGAGAGTAGTCGCAATGGAGGAACCCTCCTTGTCCCCAGAACAAGAGTACGCAGCGTAGATGTGTGAACGTTTCGGGAGGGGAGAAAGGAAATTGGGATGTTCCTGACCGATGACCGATGACTACGTAAATCAACACGGCCAGTGATGCAGCTTTTATTTTTATTTTTATTTTTTATTTTTTTGTGGAATGACTGGAAAGCCCCCCCAGACTCCACTCGTCAACCCTGAGATGTCTCGGCGCCAGACTTAAATTAATAGGGGTTGTTTGATCTTTACAACAAGAAATGTAGGAATGTATGAATAAGTCTGGAAATAACATAAAGATTGAATGTCGACCGCTCATGTTTTTCCCGCCCATTTGTAACCAGTCCCATCGCTAATGCTTTCAAAGAAAAAAAAAAAAAAAAAAAAAAAAAAAAAAAAAAAAAAAAAAAA
>ML742302.1:11886-22915 GCA_009193465.1 Aspergillus avenaceus
AAAAAAAAAAAAAAAAGGAAGGAAGGAAGGAAGAAGAAATAGATAAGGAAAAAGCCATTGCGCTTCGGATGTTTTGCGATGGAGTTTTTGTCCACACGATCAAATCATCTAGATGGGCTGTACTGCTGCTGGTCTCGCAGTCTTTGCTCTCACTCGTTGTGATCAACTCCTACTGTGGGCCAATTCCTATTTGCATGCCTATAGATATGTCTTTCACTGTGACATGCCCTGTTCTACGATACCATTGGAGCCCTCGATTATTCCTAGCTCCTTAGCATAATACCCTATCTATTATAGTGTTTATAATTCAATTAATTTAATCTTTAATCGATATGATACACAATCGATTGGAACCTTACGATTACGAAAAGCAGCCGCTCCCATGACGTAAGAAATAGTCGGTAAGCATGCGGGCGGTAATTCACGCTTGTCTCTGGAACAACAGAACACCAGCCCTTGATAAATACATCGTTAAGCTAGATTTCGAATACCAGCAGCTTACAAATTTCAGGGTAGTTACCTATCCTACCTAAGGCTTTGCCTCTCCGCCCGTCACGATTCATTTCTCTTCCCTTTCTATATCCTTTTGTCTGTCTGTCTATCTATCTATCTACCCCCCCTCTTTTCTTCTTTTTTTAAATGATTCTTATTTTGCCCTCGCCAGATGCTCCGCGACCATTGTTGCCGGAGCCGCGCCTATGACCTGTCGACTCAAGCACGTTTGTTGGATTAAAATTGTCTCTATTACGCCACTAGCCCTACATATTTAGAACACCCTATTGCCATATACACCGATTAGCATTATCAAATTACCCCCCCCCTCAGGCGAGTGGTCGAAAATACAACAACCCCCGAATATCATCCAGCCGGCCCCGCCTGCCCGATATGTTTTCGAAGCGGCGTTTGAAGGCTCTGGCTATTGCTGCACTAGTACTGACATTAGTGGCCTTGTATTACTCGGTAAATGGCTCATTCTATAAGCTTGGTTTTGTGTATAACTGACGCGATGCGCATTCAACCTTCAGGGCGATGCACACGGGGTCCAGAACCAGAAGTTCTATCAATCTACTGTCGCAGCGCTAGAAGCGCATAAATTGGGGAAGGACTCAATGGTAGCTGCAGGCGGCTCCTCGATGAATGAGTTGCCCAATGGAAACACAGTTCGTGAAATAGAGAAGATCGCCGGTGATGACAAGGAGCCAACAATACCGAAGAACGACAACCAAGAAATGGAGGAGATATCAATTGCAGGGAGAACAAGAATCACAGTCCCTAAAGATCGTAACAGCCCAGAGAAGCAGGAGCAGACATCGGAGGCTAGTGAGGGTATGGAAGCGAAGATCGAGCTCAATGGTATCCTGAAGAGGTCGCCGAGTAAGTACCATGACCATGTATGTTTTTTACGACTGTTACTCGATTACTGATCTCAGCGTTTCCTCACATAGTTATTGTATTTTCCAAATCCTACTGCCCTTATAGTGCAAAGGCCAAGTCTATTCTGTTAGATAAATACTCTATTGTCCCGACGCCTTACGTGGTAGAGCTTGACCAGCACCCAATGGGCCAAAAGTTGCAAGCCCTTTTGGCAGACAATACTGGCCGCCGCACTGTTCCTAATGTGCTGATTAGTGGAAGGAGTATTGGCGGCGGTGACGACATATCAGGCCTTGATGAAAAGGACGAATTGGCATCAACTCTAAAGAAATTGGGAGGCCAGTGGGTCCAGGAGATTAGCCGCAAGGAGACAAGCCATTAGGTGGATAGTATGCATTCTTTTGCTTTCATGTCCCAAGTGCTTCTCCGCGTCAACAGCACGGAGTGGTATACGTTGTCGTGGTTTCACACTTGCTTTGGATCCGCAGCTCGAGTTACAGCCAATGGTGTAGAGCAGCTTGCTTAACGAAGCACGCAATCACATATACTAGAATGCTTTGACTTGGACTCGATGGATCACGGCTCGGATGGTATGATCATATGTCAAATTTCGATTCACTTGGTCATGTGGTAATATTTACCGTGATAAATCACGTGATAAACACCTGAAGGTTGAGAGACAACATAAGAAGAGTACATTGAGGCGGAATCGGTACAGGGGAGAACATCACAATCAACATGTTCTCTATTTTTCACTTTCCCCTAAGTCTTTTTTTTTTTTTTTTACAAGTGAAAATTCTCAACAACCAATTGGCTGCAATAGTGGTGTAGATACATGTCGCTGGGTCCAACTTTAGGAGTCCATAGTTTCCGGAACAACCCTAGGCGGAATTACGCTAAACCCAACTTGGTCCTAAGCGACGCACAACCCGTGATTTTCACTCCACCCAAGAAAGTGTCCGGCTGCCTTGAGGAATTTCGATCCTTTCGAACGACCGACCGCACGACGACATCGACAATTCTCCCCTCGGACATTCCACAGCCCACGCAGTCAAGATGCGGTACATTCACTCCGAGGAACGGCTGCCCATCCCCGAGAATGGTGAGCAATCGATCGTCCCTGAACATTTCATGCTATCTCGATTTCTGGTGGACGGGAAAGATATAAGTCAAATATTGAGAGAATTGGGGGATGCGCCTGGAAGGGTGATGCGCCAGCGTCAACAAAATACTCCGAAGAGGGGGAGGGGTGTTATCTTTTCAATAACCGTCGTGGAGTCATATGTTCATGACTGTTCATCGTATATGCAGAGCACTGGAGACTGATTTGAATTTCTCCATTTAGTGAAGGTTCACATTCGCTCGCGGGTTGTGACCGTTGAGGGCCCCCGAGGTATGCAAGATCCCTATTATGTCGAACTCCTGTACACCAAGCAAAACGCAGAGAAGAAGAGAAGATCAAAACTTTACACGGATTCTCGGCTTCGTGTCAATGGGCTTGAACGATGTGTGCTTGGTCACTGAGCTCTGTTCAGTTTGGCTAACCGTTATTTAATTTTGCAGGCAAGCTTGTTAAGGATCTCTCTCACATCGCTGTCACCTTCGGCCGCCCCGAGAAGGATGTCATTTCGATCGAGATGCACCACGGTGTCCGCAAGGGTGTCGCTACCCTTCGTACCGTCCGTACCATCATCAACAACTTGATTATCGGTGTCACCAAGGGCTTCAAGTACAAGATGCGCTACGTCTACGCTCATTTTCCCATCAACGTCAACATTGAGAAGAACGCTGAGACTGGTAACTTCGAGGTTGAGATCAGGTATGCCGAACTGCCAGTGCGCATGAAACCGGTGCCGGTCGGTTGCGATTTGAGGCTCGAGAGGGTTTAATTTCGGAGCCTGCATTGGTCTCTGTTCATTACTAGAGGAATTTTGTGCTGATGGGTTGTCTTCTACAGAAACTTCTTGGGTGAGAAGTACGTTCGTCGCGTGACTGCCCAGCCTGGTGTTGAGATCATCACTTCCCCCAACGTCAAGGATGAGCTCCAGCTCTCCGGTAACTCCCTTGAGGGTGTTTCTCAGAGTGCTGCCGACATCCAGCAAATCTGCAGAGTCCGCAACAAGGATATCCGAAAGGTGAGTTTGTCCCATACCAGCTTTTATTAACCCGGGATAGAGTTACTGACCCTTGATTACACAGTTCCTTGACGGTCTTTACGTGTCGGAGCGTGGTAACATTGTTGAGGAATAAATGATGACGGGGATTGTCCGGCTTGATGGGTAGTGAGGGATGTCTGAGAATTCACTTTTTCGCAGATTTGCATAGGGAAGCAAAGCGAAATTAAAGTAAAAATCATGGAATCATGGAACTCAAATGCCCTTTACGTGTCCACGGGTATGGCTCTTCTTAGGCTCGGGAGCGTTGGTGTGTAGAAAGAAAAAACAAAACAAAAGACAATCGGCCTCTTGAACAATTCGAATTTCTCTTTCTCTTTTTTTACTTTTCATTATCCAATCCTTTTCTAGACCCGTTGGAACGAGAAAGGTAATGAACATATACTCTGTAGTATTTGAAGCCCAACTGATTGCATGAATTTAGAGAAGTGGGACTTTAAATGGAGAAAGCGGGCCGGAGAAGAAAGAGAGGTATTTATGGTATAGACCTTCCGTGAAAGTTACAGATGAAAAAAAAAAAAACGAAAAAGGAAAAAACCAAAACCCCCATGACGCCGTCTTGGTGATTGATCACCTGTCATCATTCTTTTCCTTTCCTTTTCCACTCTTGCTTTATTTTGTTCTATTTGATTTTCCCCCTCTTTCCTCACGGAGTAAACTCTCTCATAAACTCTGATGACATACTTTGAACTACTCCGTAATAAGCATGTGAAAGTCCCACTTGTTTAAACTACTGCTCTGATGTGCCATGAACCAACCCTCTTCAAGTTGCCCACAATGAGAATGGACTCTTGGATGGCAGTTTATGGTGTATTCGCTGCAGTCACTAGTATGATATTGGATGTTGCTCGTTTCTGGGAAGAAGTAAGATTGGGACTTCCACCTATTCCGGCTTTTGTTACCGAGGTTCGGCATCTGACACTGTCCAGAGATTGCTATCCTGGTGGAGGTCGATGTCTCCGCGGAGCAGACTGCGGTATCACTTAGCTAATGCCTTGACATATGAGGAATGGGAAGAAGCTGCTTTTGAGCTGGATGAACTCTTAAGCATGGATCTATGGTGACTTCCGTCCCTACCTCAATCTGTATACGCAGTGGCATCCTAATTCAAGGCAGGCGCCAAAATCCAACAAGCCGCCATTATGATTATCGGCTTATTCTGGGCCGACTAGAGGCGTTGATGAGTGCTCGTGAGGATGAGGACATCTTGACATTGGTAAACCTCTTGCGATCAGGGCTTGTTCGCAATTTAGGCAACATCACTTCTCCTCGACTGTCTCTCCACGCCTACGCGGGTACCAAGCTTCTCATCGATGACTATGTTACTCAAGTTGCGCTCTCTATTCAGCATGTGACTGCCCTACAAACCGCCACCGTTTCCGACAGTCGCTTCGACTCACAGGCAAAGTTAGAGCTTCTACACGACACTCGCCAGGCCTTCGGAAGAACAACATTACTCCTGCAGGGCGGGTCAATCTTCGGACTCTGCCATTTGGGGGTCGTGAAAGCTTTACATCTTCAGGGTCTCTTGCCGAGAATTATTACGGGCACCGCTACCGGAGCGCTGATTGCGGCTCTCGTTGGTGTCCATACAGAAGACGAGTTGTTGACCTTCCTCGACAGCGACGGTATTGATCTATCCGCTTTTGATCGTCAGCGGCAGGTAAGGCATCAAAGTGGGAACAGTCGATGGCTACCATATACCGTAGCCGATAGCTGGTTATGGACTTTGATCCGACGAATTCGGCGATATTTCCAAAAGGGCTACTTCCTCGACGCTGAGGTTCTTGAAGAGTGCGTGCGATCCAATCTAGGCGATCTCACATTTGAAGAAGCATACGCACGGTCGAAGCGTATCCTTAATATTACAGTGGCAACCTCCGATAAAGGTGGCACACCCAATCTACTCAATTACCTGACTGCACCGAATGTGGTACGTGCATAGCTTCTATGGATCTATACCAGTAGTCTTAACAGGCTCATAGTTGATTTGGTCTGCCGCTGTGGCTTCAAATGCGTCTTCCAATTCCCTCTACCAGCCTGTGACAATCTATTGCAAAGATGAAACCGGCTCAATTGTTCCATGGGCTCTGTCGCGATATGCGTCATTGCAAACAGTACATCGTGCAGACTACACTGAGGGCGAATCGCCACTCTCACGCATCGCTGAATTGTTCAATGTGAACCACTTCATTGTCTCGCAAGCGCGACCATATCTTGTCCCCTTCCTTCGATCTGATGTGAATCTCCTGGATCGCCGTCCAACGGGCCAGTGGAGCATCACTCGGTCCCTAATGCGCTTAGTCGCGGCTGAGATCCGCCACCGGTTAAGACAACTTGATTTTATTGGACTACTCCCTCAAGCACTGGCCCGGCTGCTTATTGAGGAAACAATTCCAGGCCCGAATCTCACACTTGTACCTGACCTCTCTATGAAAGATTTTACCAAACTATTCCAAAACCCCGACAAGGAAAGTCTAGCTCATTGGATCCTCAAAGGGGAAAGAGGCACCTGGCCCGCCGTTAGTGCTCTAAAGGTTCGCTGCGTCATTGAGATTGAATTAGACAAGGGTTACCAGGTAGTTCGCCGACGACGGCCAGCGGAGAGCTCATCTAATGTTACCCAGCAAGCAACAAGCCAGCGTCGGATGCCGAATGAAGGGGTCCCGAGGAAGTGGGTTGGGTATAATATCGACCATGAGAGAGAGATACCGGGTTTGTGAGGATATCTAGATCATCAGAACGAGGCCAGTATGTGGCAAAAGAGATTGTATGTGGACGTGAATGAAAGTATGATTGATTCTGGTTAGCGGTCTATACCATAGTGATGCAATATACTGATTTTAACCTACAATCCTAGATCAACCAAGTTAACACTTCGATTGGGTGTGTTGGGAGGTGGATATGGACCATAGGGCCAATATTCTCTATGTGCTACCTTGGATAGAGGAGTCCTAAATCTTGGAAAGATAGGTAATAAAGACTAGGTGACCTTGGATAGCTGGATATAAGCTCGGCCAAGGGAAGGGAAATAGTAGATGTCACCCGTGACGAAGACGATAACCCGTTCGACCGACACATATATGTCCACTGCACATACGGCGCCTACCCGACCAGATCCTCTCCTTTTCCACGACCAATAGCAACCGTAGCTGAACTTCTAGATGAGCAGCGTGAATGTCACACTAATACTCTTGTTTCGACTACAGACCTCCACTTATCACGATGTTCACATCTAAGAACTAAGAGATACCCACTGGTCTGGTGTATATCTAACCAGTGCCGGAGCTTTCACCCATTCTGATACTAGTAGTGGTATCATGTCACTCGTTTGTCTACGGAAGGCAACATAATAGGTCTTAGCTACACTGATTAGCCTATTACGTGCTTGCCACTTACTCAAAAGTACATAAAAATAAAAGAAAAAGGAAAAAACAATATTCCACAAAAGATTCGGTGTTGCATTGTGCATATATATATATATATATAAACTTAGAAGCTTGCAGCGAGCCGCGTTATCTCATTAGTGCTTCAAGTTACTAGTATTTACCTTTCACAAAGCGGCCAGACAATCTTAAGAGGAGAATCCAAGTTGATGTTTTTATCCCTATGATCACTGTCTCAAGTGGATGGCTCGACAATGACTGAAATTCCTGTCAACAACTGTGCCGCTCAATTCGCTTTTGTATTTTGAGTAAATTCATATGATAACTCAGAGATATTCTGGTGATAGATTATCACCCTTCTGCTCTCATACTTGCTGCCATGGAAAGTATCGTTTTGGCATATCAAACCGATGCTGGGAAGGGGAACATGGTCGAAGCATAGGAGAAAGAGCTCGAAACAGGGCGGGAAACAAATGGCGCGCACTCTCTCTAGGATAGACATATTGGATATATGCTGTATAGATCTTGTTATGGCCATTGTAACAGCCACATTCCACAATGCGAGCATTCGTAGCACCTAGCATTGTCATCCAATAAGCGCATTGGGTGATAACCTCCCGCTTTGAGTGGAATTTGAAGTACAGTGCCAACATTAGAAGTTCTTGGCTAATTGACAGCGGTCTGAGGACGAGCTGACTGGGGACGCGACTCCGGATGCTGAGATCCTGAACGCTCGGAGTAACTTTGTGAGATTGGACGAGCATTATCTTTTGTCGGATCATACGTCAACGTGGGAACTAAAGCATATATCAGCCACGGCCGGACTCGCACATAAAATGCACGTTTATATTGAGAGAGGAGGGCAGGTGGAAAAAAAAAAAAAAAAACAAAAAAAAAAAAGGAAAGGAAAGCTTACTGCTGAATCCATAACCATCAGTGGCTCCTTCTCGGTTTTGTGGGTCTATTTCCACGCGAATGGCTATATCCAAGCCACCATACATACTACTGTTGCTGCTGAAACCATCAGCTGCAGGATGGTTTGTGCCAGCATTAGCCTCCCCTTTATGGAGGGGAGAGTGCCCGTCCTTAGGTAATGGTGTTATTGTACTATCGTCGTGCGGTTCTGAACTGGCGCCATTGGTGACTGGAATATCCACTTCGGTAATGCATGCATAGTTACGCGATGGCATTGTTACCTTATTCCAGGAGGCACTCTTTTCCAGTCCGCCCGGCTGCTGATCGAACATATCCATTAGAGTTTCATCGGTGTTATGGTCCATATGATGTAATTTGTTCCTCCGTGCCAAGAGGTTTGCAACTGCCTTCGGAGGTGGCTTATTGGTTATCGCACTGCTAACAACATTAACCATGTACCGAGGGTCATTTACACTCTGGAGGCCAAGCTTCGGGTTCGAATAAAAACGTCCAATGGCTGCCAAATGTACATCCCCACCAAGAATTGTCACACGCGCAGAGTGGACCTTGGCGAATTCTTGGAGCCGTTGGATGAAGATTCTCCGCTCTTTCTTGTGTTGGCGAGCCGTGTAGTGATCATCCAGATCATCAAGTAGATCCACCTGGCCATCAAATTGATTAAACAGACTACCGGCAAACCCAAAGCGCTTGTTAAGCAGGCGGATTGGTGCAATGAACGGAGAGCTGAGAATATTTTCTAACCATGCAAGACGCGGGTAGGCAATAGGAACACCCAGAAGCACCACCAAATGTTTGATATCCCCGTTGGCCGCGGTAACTTCATGTTCAAGCCGGGAAAAGATGAGATCATACGTGTCAGGATAGTTAACCTGATGACGTGTGCGTTCCGTACGAGCATCGACACCGATAAAGGCAATCCGCTTACCGAGACGCATATATAAATTCCTACTCTTCTCCTCCACGTACGGCCCCGGCCGCTTTCCCACTATCCAACTGTCATCCACGTCCTGGCTTTCTAGAACGAATGTATTCTCCAGTTGGCGGGGATCCGCCCCGGCCGTTCCATTGACAGCATGCATAGTCTGTGGAGCATCCGTCGTGTAAGTCGATTTAGGCGGTGCCACATGATGCTGGAACAAACAATAGTATTTGAAAGCCACACCACCAATACCGCGAAAAACGGAACAGCGCATGAAATGATCAGTATAAGAGCCGAAACCATCAATTATATCATGGTCGTCCCAAACATTAATTTGGGGGATACGGCCATTTGCTTCTTTAAACGGCTCAGTGGTATACCATCTTACATAGTTTTCATAGTAATACTCATCGCACCTAGCTCGCAAATCATTGTCAAAGTTGTGCGCACGTCTTTTGTGAGGATTAGATATCGAGGTCCATTCTTTGAGTGGGCCATCAACCCGAATGCCGTCATTATAGAGTTGATCTCCACCTCCGATCATGACATGGAATGGCTTTCGGGCATGCACTCGCAACACGTCGTTCCACAGATTCGGGCCCACCCAAGCATCCATATCAGTACCAACCGAAAATCCATTGCAAGAGTGGAACATAAGACGCATGGATTGGCTCCTAGAGGGGACCACAAAGTCCCAAAGTGACCGCACATGCTGTCCTTCCGCATGCCGAAACCCCGGGATACTATATTCCCAGCGCGCTTCATAAGACTCCAGTGGTAGCGTGATTGAGAATCGCCAGAACGCTTTTCGTGGGTCTTCAAAAAGGCGCAACCCATCAATCGTGAAGTTTCGGTCTTTGGATATGCTCTCGCTGACTGGGTCGCCGTTACTGACAGGACCAACCTGTCGCATAATAAGTTGTGGTTGTGCCTGACCAGGTTTCGTAACGATTAAAACACTTCCCCGCCAGACGGAGGTAGATGTGGTAACGTCCATGTTTTTGAAATTGATCAATGGTCCGCATATTACGTTAAGATGCGCATTCCGTTCGCCATTGAAGACAGTATCTTATAGGACCAAGCACCAAACCAAGTTAGTGATATGATTTCCCTCTTAGACCAGTCGCATAATAGGAGGCGCGGGTGGTGGAGAGCTTACCCGGTTGTATCTGAGCAGCCATTTTTATAGGAGGTTCACAGAATTGCAAAAATGAATGTCAAAAAGTATCAGAGAATAGAGTGAAATTATCGCAAAGAAATTAGTTAAAAATGGTTGCCGGATGGTTGAGTAGGTTGATCAAGATCATGTATAAGACGCAAGGAACAAGAGAAAATCCAAGGGGGATTTTAAAAAGAAAGGTCCTTAGGATTTTCGTGGGGGGGAGGGAGAGAGAGAGAGAGAGAATGGAAAGGGATAGAGGGATCCAGTCGCAACAAAAATACCCAAAGAGAATATCAGGATCAGTTAATACAAACGAATGTATAATCAGAATGTCTGATCAGTGATCATGGACCGGGGTTGAGCAATAAGGGGGATTTGTTCGATGTCAGAGTTGGAAGCGAAGGCAGCAACAAAATGGGTACAAATTTATAAAGAAAGGTCAAAACACCCACAAAGTGAAGAATGAGGGAAGAAGTTTGGAAAATCAAAATCAAATGGAATTGAAATCGGAAAAAAAGGAAATTTACAAAAGGAGAGTGTTCCACAAATGAACGGGAAAGGGGGTGGAGAGATTCAACAATTCAACTCAGACAAAGATGCAGCGCAGTGAAAAGAGTAGGGCTACAGGGCTGAGGAGAAAAAGAGGGAGAAAACACAAAATTTATGGGCATTGAAGCTAAGGAAGAAGCTGTTTGCT
The DNA here is from genome assembly GCA_009193465.1 of Aspergillus avenaceus. Lineage (NCBI taxonomy): Eukaryota > Fungi > Ascomycota > Eurotiomycetes > Eurotiales > Aspergillaceae > Aspergillus > Aspergillus avenaceus. The sequence goes on from ML742302.1 coordinate 22,535, forward strand.
TGGCAATTTCTTTCTATGATAATTGCTAGAAAGATAGTAAGGACACTAATTAATAAGGGCCCTTGAAAAATTAATTCTAATTCAAAGTAGTTCCTTGGCATAGTTAATCAGGGATGGAAAAGTAAAACAAACCTCATCTCTTCTTCTTTTTCGATTAGTATCCGATTAGCTTTTCACATTCATTGGTAATCTGGTAAATTAATTGGAGAAACGAGATGACGACGGCTATTGGATCCAGGGTCCGGTCTCCTGGTTGACCAATGATAATACACTGCAATGTGCGATCGCATCTTTTGTGGGCACTGGTGGGCACCAGAGAGGAGTATATAATAATTATATATTATATATTATATATATCATGGGAATCGAAAAAAAAAAAAA
>ML742302.1:22945-35851 GCA_009193465.1 Aspergillus avenaceus
AAAAAAAAAAAGAGAGAGAGAGAGAGAAAGAGAAGCAGAGTATGATTGATTGTGTAGCAATCTACTTATCCATTGCCATATTAATATCTACTCTGATAAACTTATTCATGGGTAGTAAATAAATAAATATATAGAAGTTGAAGATGTAGATGTAGGTGTAGGTGTAGAAAGATCGAAAGATTTATTTCCCTTCTCAAAATAGTATGATGTACTTCACATGATATTCTCTTGTGGCATCATGTGACAAGTGGATGTTTATTTTCATAGAATGTGATCTTAGTACTGCTTTGTATAAATTTATCAGCCTATGAACAGTTAACCATACTTACTATCATTTACATATTCTTCTGCAATTCTTGGATTTTCCTTCTTTCATATAGAAACAGAGAACACGGATAAAAGAAAAAAAAAGAAAAAAAAAATTCTGCAGTTTTTATGTAAAGAGGCACAGAAATCAAGGTAAATCACAGAAGGGACGAAAGACAACAAAAGTGAACCCAGAAACACAATAACAACCTGAAGTTTATTGGAGCATTCCATCATCAATGTTCCACAAAGATCAAACACAAACGACTGGTTCCAGAGGATGTATCAACATACATTACAAGATCCTGGAGGTGGACAATGGGAATCAACAACCAATACTCTGACAAAATCCGGCTAAGCAAACTTCAAAAGAAAAGGATGATCCTATGCTCTTCAAAACCCCTAACATTTGGCACTGTGTCAAGATGTTAGTTAATCTGCAATTGCACTGGTGACACAACGACGTGCAAAGTGCGTCTCCGTTTCCACTGTTGTATGCACTATAAAGTCCCAGCTGTCGTTCTCATATCCCCACTTGGGAATGGTAGAAATATCATCACGCAGGAGCTTTCGCTGGATGCCAACCCCCAACTTAGTCAGTAGTTCCCCCATGGAGGTACGGTTGTCCGTCGAATCCAATTCCGGCCGAGACTTGACAAGGTCAAGAGTACGTTTTAAAAGAAGATGGAGTGGGATCGTATGATACTCTATTCTTCCCAATTCCCCGTATGCTATGTCCTTTGCTTCGGTAATTTCTCGGGACATCACGCTCCAGGTGTGCCCTGTGTCCCACGAATCTTGGACTGGAGATGGAGTGTTAGAAGCATTCGCAGGGTGAAACATAGTGGCGTTCACTCCGAACCTAGCCAGCATCTTTTCGAATGAGTTTTCGGAGGACTCCGTGGAGTTGTTATCCTCTGGAATGGTAAACAGGCGTTCCAGCTGCTGCTCTGTCTGTTCCTTTCTCCGCTTTCGGTCTTTATTGCGAAGCATATTGCAAGTGTCCAGGCCTGGTGCATGCCATGGTCCGGTTCCCAAGCTGCCACTGTCCACAGACCTGTTGAATGTAAACAGGTCACTAGTAAATTTGTTAATCGACGAATTGCGCTGATACCTTTCCCTCGTGTAGCCGTCCCGTGAAGCGAACCATGCTCTATAAGAGGCTCGTGCCAGAATTACACGGCACTCTTCGACGTAACAGTTGAGCGCGTTTCTCATTCTAACACCGGTCTTTTCATCATCTTTGAAAAGGACTTCCACAAAATCCAACACCCACTGGCAGAATAGAATGGTGATCACAATTTCCATTCCTGGATCATCACTTGTTCCCAAAGCCATACAAAAAGGACTAGAGCTGAGAAGCCCTAAGCCAATGTTCACATCCTCAGAAAGTCCAGACGCGAGCAGAGTGACGAGATCTCGGATGGTGACTGTATACATGTCGAATCCAAGGTCCCACACACACCAGAGATCATCAGTCTTGCTGGGGACCCAGTCAAAATGGCGAGCGAAGAGTGTCCATTTCTTGCAGTCAAACCCCAGAATATAGTGCCTTCCATTGAAGGAAGGGCCTAGGTCAGCTATGGGCAATCCCCAGAAAAGGTATTGCTTGTCCTCATCAATATTGTATGGACTAAAGGCATTGTCCTGAAGGAGCTCAGAGTATTGGATAGGACGACAATCAACACCGTCATACACAAGCATACCGTTGCGCCTTGTATCCACGTCTTTGCCGCTTTCAACAGAGCATATGTACAAGTGATAATCCACTATTGCCCAAGGGTGGCTCACAATATAAGTGGGAGGTTCGTCCTTTAACCTCCGAAGGTCAGGCTCTCCAGAGTCATCAGAGGCTGCAGACTCACTTTCGGACAGATCACTAATATATCCACCCACATCGACCACGACCTCTGCTGGCGCAATATTTCGAGAGTGCTCCAATACCGACTTATCCGTCAGGTCCTCTCCAACTTCAGGAAGCATTATAGCCTCATCGTGAAACGCTTCATGCCCAGTATTCATCTTTTCCTGTCCCCCATCCAGTTTGACGACAGCGGGACCAGAGTTGCCGTAAGTTGCGGTGTATATCAACTTGCAGTTCATGGCTATTCCTGCTTGTACACTACCACCGAATGAGTCTAGCCTGCGAGGAATAACAGTGGCTAAATGTATCAGATATCAGGTCTCCACATATGGTACAGTAGGACAGAGAGGGGATAAGAAGTCGAATGAATTCAGGGGCAATGAGTAATGCGTGGTGAATGAGTAAAAGTATGATGAATTGAGGGATTCTGTGGTGAGTCCAAAAGGGCCGATAGATGTAATGAATGGCAGGTAATGGTAACAGAAGGAAATAGAAATTTCTAAGGAACACAAAAGAGGCGTTTGCACGTTTCCCAGGTTCTGCAGGGTGACATCTGAGGCAGAACAGTGTTGAGTTGATGAGTCCTCATAGCTGTAATGCACACACAAAGACTTACAAACTGCTGTTCATAGATATGCCTTACATGTTTAGTCTGTTAATGCATCTATCTGTTATATTGAACTTATTACTTACAAGTGCTAAAACTGTGGGTTTAACAGGCTAAGTTTTAATTCACTGGATATTGTGTTGGGGCGCATGCAAAGCTTTGTTGACATTAGCCCTGCTTCTAGTCTTGTCACTATACAAGGAAGACATGAAGAACACAGTCTCACACTGATCAACAGTCTTTGTCATCATATTTATTCTTGTGCGGCCTACAGAGTAAGAATATCCATCCTGGCAGCATATAATCATACTTGTTTGCTTTGTCTGTCAATTAAATTTAACTTCGGAGATCTCAAGCACGTTTGATGGAAAGGATAAGAAGAAAAGATTGGATAGCAGCCCTAGAAGTACCTTACGGATCATTTCCGGTGCACAAATTTGAAAGTTTCAAATCAAAGGCGGAATGAAACCTGTCATTCATTGATGGCTATAATTTTTCAGTCATTGTCTGGATCCAAAGATATAGAAAATCTCTATCTTGAATCCTTTGACCTGCGGGCAACACCTGAGCATGGGCAAACGTAGATGCAATATTGTGCGAGAAGCGGGTATAATATCACCAAATTCAAGGAAAAGAAAAAAAAAAGAAATAAACACACACACAAATTATGAAATAGGAAAGTGGCCGGTAAGAAGTAAACTGAGTGCTAGTTGCAAAGCTATGTTCTAGTCACAAGAACAGAATCTAATCAATTACGGTATACCTGTTCAAACCATGTTTTCTTTTTCTGTCCTCCAACATCCCCCTTTTTGTATGCTGCTGACCATAAAGTTCCTGCAAAGAATCCTCCTAGATGGGCCCAGTAATCTACCCTAGCTGGGCCCCTAGAAAACATGCTGATAAACTCCAAGGCGACAAGGCCTGTTAATACCATCCAACCCTTGACCGAAGCGTTTTCCTGCCATTCGGGAGGAATGAAAAAAAGGGTGAAATTTTCACTGACAGTGTAATGAGTGTTAGCAAGTGGAACTCATATTGTACTATACGGCGGGGAGCCACAAATACATACTCCGAATGAAGAATGCACCAAGCAGCGACGAGAGCGGAGATAGCTCCGCTGGCTCCGAGGGCAGTGAGTGATAAGTTGCCCCTCAAAATATTGGCAGTTAAAGATGTAAAGGACCCGAAAACACCTGAGGCCATGTAAAGGGCAAGGAAGTTTCCACGGCCAATCTCATCATGAACTATAGAATGAAAGTCAATCGGCGGCAGAGACAACATAATATTGATCCAGTTGGAACTTACGCCTCGTTCCTACACACCATAAAACTGTCATGTTGACCGCTAAATGAGTCACTGTCTGATGACTGAAGACACTCCCAAGCAGGCTAAGTGGACGAGGATAGGCGGCAATAGTGATGAAGTAACGGTTGAGAAGCTTCCAAGCTGGCGGTATCTTCCATAGAAGAAATATGCCTAAATTCGTACCAATGATAGCCATGATGGTCGCAGCAGCAGGAGGAATGCCAGGCCACAGTCTGTCAGCCTTTCCGGGGGGTTGGTAGTTCGTCGCAAACAGATAGCAAAGGCTGAAGGTAACAAGGGTGACCGCAAGGATTTGTGATATCCGACTGCCCTTAAATGGAAGAGTTAGAGTTCAAGTTGATATTGACACAAACAAAGTTTTCACTCTAAGACATACATTTGTCAACTTGGATACATCCACATCCCAGTCTGTGGCTTGTATGTGATGCTTTTGTATCCAGGCAAGGAGTGGACGCTGACTAGGGTCCGCACGTTCCCGCACTATATTGTTTGTTAGACTCCATTCTACAGGTGCCTGAACGGCAGACGAACCTTCTAAAGCCGCGGTGTCCTCAGACTTTTGAAGAGCTGTGTTCTTATGCCTCATATGCTCAAACATCTCACGCTCTCTCTGTTCACCGCTGAGCCATTCTTGGCGTTTTCGTTCATGTTCAGCCAAAAGACGTTCTTCATTGTGCTTTCTCGCCTCTTGTAGAATGCTTTTTCCGGAGGGATCATTCGATTCACCTAATTCAGCACCGTAGGAACCACTTTGCGGTTTGTAGAGACCCAATTCTTCGGCACGTCGAACGAGTTTTTTCTCTTCCTCCTGCTCCTCCCGCTCAATCCGCGCAAGAATAGCAGCATCTTCGTCAAGTGGATAATGTTCACGGAGCCAGCCCAAAGCTGCATCGAGGCTTGAGGAACGGACGGCGCGAGTTATGTCGGAAGGCAGGTCAAGATCGAGAGTGCCATCAAGTCGTCTGCCCTGTAAGACAGCGAGAACTCGATTTCCCAATTGTGGACTTATTTTGGCGCGGGTTCCAAATATGGCGTTGATTTCGATAGCCGAGAAAGGTTGAGGGCGAAGTTGGACGCCATATTCGAAACCAGAGACCGAGCCAGGGCGCAAATAAGTCGAGCTCGCAAATGACCGGGCAAGAATTGGAGATAGTACTTGATATTTGTGGGAATAGGGCGCGTAGAGGGTCGCGGAAGAAAATGGACTCAGGTATCCGAAATTCCGTCTAGATATACTTCCAGGATGACATGGAGTAGACAAGCGATAGGCGGAGCGCAGTAGGGTGGAATTCGAGGAGAGTAATGTCCTAGAATGGCCCCCCGAGCATGGGAACCGCCATGCTACGCAGAACACATTGCTCATATCCTGCGACTAGCGGTGCAACCCTGCTTAGAATGGAGCTTATCGAATTCTCTTTAGGGACCCTTTGAGATTTCTTGACCTTGAAAGGGTAAATACCTACGAGTAAGTCTCTAGGAAAGTTCAATGGGAGAATTAAGTGGATTTCTCCGGCTCGCCGAGGTATTATTCCGATGCTGTTGTGTTAATATCAATTATGCGACCAAAGAAAGTCGATTTATGTTTTTCCTAAAAAGAAAGTTCAATAATATATATAATCCGAGATGAGATATTCCTATCATTCAGTTTCGAGCTAAGCATACTTTCAAAAGATGTGTGAAACATGGTGGATGCGCTGTGTTACTTTCTATTCTTTAGATATATAGTCGACTATTACCATGGTCACGTGAAGATAATCCAAACATAACAATAAATTCGAATTGGGTGCTAACCACTTACCACTTCCCACTTTCCACTTCCAACTTACTCCCTCAGTACCATACCCATAGTTTGAACGTTGCCACATAATGTCACCAGAATCTTCCTCGATCAACTTATTAGCTTTCGCCGAAGCTATCAAGGAGCTTCCACTTTCCTCTCTTTATACCAAAGTCTCCGAGCTCGGGAACTCTCTCGCACACCTTAAACGTTCAAATGAGGAACTACAAATGTTCATTATTGAATCATGCGACGCTGAGAACGAAAAGCAGGAGCTAAGGAGTTATATATTAGAGAACGAAGGTGTAATTTTCACGATGAACGAAAAGGTTATGCTTCTGAAGGTGGAAATTGAAGGCCGAGGTCATTCCTGGCTTGAATTGGAGGGTGACGCAACTGGGTCGAAATCGAATGGGCCACCAACAACAACTGGCATCAGTGGAATAACCACTGGAGACCTACCTATGGCGCGCCAACAATCAACCATTGCGAGGGCGGCTGACCTACCGAGAGATAACCTGAATGATGACAATGAAGATGGGGTCTACTTGTAAAGTTTTCTCGCGCAGGGGTTTAAGGTAACGCTAAAATAAAAGTTTGCTGGTGTTCTTGGAGATATCTTTGTACCTGGTGAGCCACCAGTACTATTAACGAGGATCAATAATCGGCCACAAATTTCTTCATTATTTCTAAGAACAGCCCCAGCTCTCTACTCAGCTACCCTATACCTGTGTCGATCAGAGATCTGAGTCTCCACATATACTCGATTGGATTATGCTGGTATAAAACTGGGCACAGATCAAATGGTACAAGCATTAATTTTTGCACAATCGTTTGACGTGAGAATTGGTTCCACATGATGCCTGTTTTAAGGAAACCAAGAATATTCCAATCAACCATCAAGGTTTGTCACGAAGTCACATATGTGTTCTGTCTATCTAAGCCTAGATGGCTGTGTTCGTTGACGATGCAAATTCTCGGAGAGGCTAGCGTTCATGAGCAGCACACGACCTGAATATTTACACCGCATGCTCCATGCTGAGTGCTGAGACTTTGACCTTTAATGAAACTCGCTATTCACACTTTAGTAATTTAGATCACCATACAGTTATCCCGGAGAAAACATGGGATGGGAGTAAAAACAAAGATAGGATGACCAAGCACATCCATAAAATCGAAAAAGGGAAAGGTAAATCCAGATTTTCAAAATCAGGTTAGAAGACAATCAATGGCTCTTTATGCATAAGGAAGTGAACTTGCTCTAGCTCAGCTAGAGCTTGGTTGACCCCAATGGCCGCCCGCGAGCGCTTCAGGCGGGATTCTTTGTTGCTTGATGAAGAGATCGATCAATGGTTGCATTGGTTCCATCTCTTTCTCGGAAACAAGCTTGTAATATTTCGCAACCGTCACAAAATGTACGAAGCACATGTTGAGAATATCATGTTTGTTAATGTGCCAGAAAGGGTTCAGCCAATGCGCATGATAAAGATGCGCATAGCAGCGAAACATTTGCTTCATGATTCCTTGGCAATCCTTGTAAAATGTTTGGGGGAAGCCACTGGACTTCCCAATCCATTCCTCATCGGAAGTATTTGCATTGGGACTGGAAGCACTGGTGCCCGATATCTCATGAAGAGCAAAGGTATCTGGCAGACCATTTACCTTGTCCGTGGGGAACATTACAGGATCGTGGATTTTGCTGATAATCCATTTCTCGACACGGTTGATAAACTTGGGAGCAGATATTTTGGCAGCGCGGCCATCTACAAGCCAGGTGTATGTCAAGCTAGGTATTGGAACGTCAGTGGATCTGGGCTGCCCACAGGTAGTAGTTTTTCACATACCGACCAGCAGACATGGTTGGACAAGTCGACTCATTACAGATGGGAAGGCCCGTAACACTGTTGACCTCCTGAATGACTTGGAGCATGCCATGAAGCAAGCGATACTGCTCAACAACTGACGAGACGTGGTGAGTACAAAGCGCTTTAGGAGAGGTCTAGCCTCTAAAAATAACCATAGTAAAAAAAAAAAAGAAAAAAAAAAATATAAAAAAAGAAGAAAATTAAAGACAAGGACACAAACCATAGTAAACAATAGAAAGTGAGAAAGTAAGAAAAAGAAAAAAGAAAAAAAAAAAAGAAAAAAAAAAAAAATAGATAAGCAAATAGATGAAGGAACTGCTTACTCTGATGTGCCAACCATTCACCAAGCTCAACATTTTTAGGACAGGCGCATAGTGTCAAAAAATTACCCTTCACATTCAATGGTGCATACTTCTCCTGGAAGAAGTACTTTGGTGCATCCGGGTCATATGCTGCGGGGCCATCCAGAGGCGGGTTTGAAACGAGAGACGGCGAGTTTGGCATGGGACCCGCTTGAGGAACCTGAGGAGCTGGAGACTGAGCTGGACTTCCATTGTTCATTTTGGGCGCGTTATTGTTATTGTTTTTGTTGTTACCACCTCTGCCAAACCCTTGACGGCTTTAAAGTGTATCGAGTTTCAAATCAGTATCCAGTCTGACCAAGAGGTGGGGAAGAAAGGAAATTCAGAAGTTCTGTCGGGGTAGATGTGAAGGGGTAAAATAAAGAGAAGACAGTAAGGAGACAGATGATCCAAAGCCATGTCAGGAGATACTACTTGTTAAATTATGTTTTTTTTAAGGGGGCGCATCATACCGTAGGCCTAGGGGCTTTAAGGGGACAGGCAAAGATGAGAGAGATCAGGAGGATACACAGAAGCCAATGTCAAGTTAAACAGGGGTAGATAACTTACACACTTTGGAAGAATGTCGCCATGATGGATATGTCAGTCTTATAACGGAAACAAATTCACAAAAAAGAAAGAAAATAGAAAACAAGAAGGCCAGCCGAAGAAAGCTTTCAATGAGATTGTGAAAAATGTATAGTGTAAAGGAGTAGTAAAGGAGAGTGAGGTTCTGTCTGATATAATTATTATTCTATCTCCTCCATGGGTCTGGCCCCGTGGAGCTGCTACCGGCGCTAAGCTAGATTGGTAACGGAACGGAATATCCTCAGATTCCATTATCGGGTCCAGTATCAATTGAAACAGCTTAATGGAAGACAAAAGCTCCGCGGGCATCGCGAGAGAGGTTTCTTCTGCTCTTCAACCTCATCCACCCTTGTTCTTCTTCTTCTTCTCTCTTTTTTTTTTTTTTTTTTTTTTTTTTTTTTTTTTTTTTTTTTTTTTTTTTTTTTTTTTTTTTTTTTAAAAAAAAGAAAATAAATTAAACAATTGATGCCAATACTACATACAAATTATCCCAAGTTGAGAAACATCACACGATAACAACAATCTTATCTATCATCTCAGGCTACTTACAATCTCTGAGACACCCCCCTTCTTATTTTGCGACATATAGCTTTCCCGGCAGTCGTGCTTACCAATTGTCTGCCTTATACCTTGCTATACATAATTCAACAACATATACCATGTCCTCGTCCGATGAGGATGTTGTCCGCCGTCCCGGCCGTGGCACTGGTGCTGGTCAATCTACAAGCTCGCCCAGAAGTGTCCATAGCAACACTCCAATCGCACGCCACGACAGTCCAGCAAGGCCTGATTCAAGAAATATGAACGATGATGATGATGCGGACCTATTTGGCTCGGACGGATCCGAAGACGGATTTGGAAACGATGAGTAACTTTCACCATGTTTTTCCCCCCCTTTCTACAGGGGGCAAGCCGTGTTAACTCACCTTTAGTCACCCACAGCGTACTGTTGACGACGAGGAACTAGACTCGGCTGATGATGAAGGTCGTTATGATCGAATGGAGGATCGCATGGACTATGAGGACGGTGGTGAGGGCCAGTATCAAGAAACTGTGAATATTATGGATTTGAGTTTGGGTCGAGCACCAGAGCCGGTAACTTCGAATGGCGAGGTATGTGGGATGGCGCAAACTCTGTGGGAGTTAACAACAGTGGCTCATTATTACAATAATAGGTTTACACTATGCCAGTTCCCAATTTTTTGTCTATTGAGACTGAGGAGTTCAGCCCTGAGACCTATGTTGCGCCTCCGTATACCACTGCGGCAACATCTCTTTGCTGGCGCCATGACCCCAACAATGACTCTCTCATTCAGTCCAACGCTCGTATCATCCGTTGGGAAGATGGTTCGATGACACTACAATTGGCTTCTGCTCCTAAGGAGCAATACAGGATAACGACAAAGCCTCTTGCGCCTCTCAACAAGTCCGGCGACTACGAAACGAAATTAGATTCGCATGTGTACCTGGGTGCAGCCGCGGAGACATCTTCTGTCTTTAGATTAACTTCTCACCTGACTCATGGACTCACTGTCCTTCCCACAACCATGGAGACAGATGATGCTGTACAGCGTCTCCAAGAATCGTTGGCTGCGGCCACCCGCGGGACCAAGAAGACAGTAGATGGGTCGGCGCCTGTTATCGAAGTGAAGGAAGATCCCGAACTTGCCAAGAGACAGGCCGAGCTTGCCGAGCGCGAGAAGCTGAAGGCCGCACGGCGGCGCCAGCAACTCGCAGATCGAGAGTTAGATCGTGGTCGTCGGGTCGGTGTCTCCCACCGCACGGGTGGTGCAGGTCTCACAGTAGGCGGGTTGGAGGACGATGATGGTTTGCTTACGACTCGACCCCGCGCTAAAAAGCTCCGTAAGCCTAATCGCCGCGGTGAAATCTACACCGATGACGAGGAGGAATACGATCGTCGTGGTCGAACTAGGGAGGATGAGTATGACGAGGATGATGGTTTCCTTGTCGGCAGTGATGAAGAACCAGAAGAATATGACGACGAAGAGGAAGAAGAAATTCTTGATGATGACAACATGGGTGCTGAAAATGAAGAAGAGGAAAACCGGTTACCAGCCGCGAAATCGAGAGAGACAAGAGGCCGTGAAACTGAAACTGGGTCGGGAGCTGCAGGGACCCCACCCATCAGAAAGAAGCATCGCTATATTGTGGACGATGATGAGGAGGAGTAAATCACGAGCTCTTGATAAGTTTTTGATCTACAGGACCCTTAACAATTTCAGTTCCCCAGGCCGCTATCTATCAAATAAGGCCCTTCGGCTTTATACCTGTATGCTTTGAGAGGCAAGCCTGGTGAATGCAAAGTAATTCGCGTACGTTTTTCTTATTTCTCAAAAGTCCAAAGGGAGCGCAGGATCATTCTAGATGGAGTTTAGAGTTGGCTAGCTCAATTAGTACTACTAGTCACATGGTGACTTTTGATGCACGGCTATTAAACATTCGGTAATTGATTCATTGTCCATATGTGACTACATTGGTATATAGATGACCTAGGTCTAAAGAGAGAGAAAGACATTATGTACATACTGAATAGTTCTTGTGATAACTCCAGCCATTCCTGAACGCCCGCCACTGAATGTTGACCAAAAAGGTGTACAGAAAACACTACGCCAAACTTTCCATCATACATCTCATCGTAAATTGCCAAAGTATTACTGTACTTAGCACTCAAGAATGTACTGCATCTGGGTACTCATACGGTTCGAATCCAAACTTAGCAATGACTTCTCTGGCACTCTTGGCCACACGCAAACAGAGCCAACCCTGTTCATCGCGTGGGTCAAGTCCCGATTCGGTTGTCCGCTTGCAGTCGGATTGAGAATCATTAGGACGAGATAAAGGGTGCCGCAAGAGATGCCACGCCCGCTGACGTGTCTCCATCTCCTGGATAAGCGAGAGCAGACTAGGCGAATCCGAGCAAGCCACGGAGCCAGCTGGATCAGCTGGCCCGCCTATAACACCACTTCGAACCGTTTGCCGAAGCCAGTCCTTCCAGACGTCCGTACGATCAGTGAAGTCTTTGTTTATTGCGGCCACATACGCTGGCGGGGCTGCTTGTTCGCCGAGTTCTTTAGCATCGGTTTTCGAGACACGCAGCCAGGCATCCGCAACAACGTTTAGGAGAGTCCCAGTGAACATGACATTTTGCATAGCTGTAGCAAATTGCGCAGGGCAAATTTGGCAGCGAATTACTCCTCTTGCAGTCCTCGCAGCAATAAAAAGTGAGCATAGTGTATGTTGGGAGATAGGGAAAGCGGCAAGAGATGAAAGGTGACTAAGACACAAATAAAGATATGATAAACATGTACACTGATGTTCTGAAGAATCTGAATCCGAGGGGGTAACGGGTGGTGATTGCACATGTGATAGACCCGGTGGCATTGCAAACGGACTGGGCGCTGCTGCAGATACGCTAGAGAAGTCAGGCCAAGGGCCAGTAGTTGCAGGGACCGGCTCCGTGAATTTTCCATTATCTAGTTGCCAAGAATGATCGTGGCCATCGTCTGCAGAAAAAAGACGATGAGAAGCTTGTTGAATGCTAAATGGGGCACTGTAGACTGGGGCGCAGATACGAAAGGCGTCTGACGCAGCCATCGCTTCCGCACAGAGGCCCTCGGAGGCAAATTGGGAGTTATCAATGTCAGGCCATAGTTCACCACTTGAGAAATCAAAGACAGGAAATTGGTCGTTGTCTTCTCGTGCGCGCTTTTTCGGTGGCCGACCCATCTGTTTTTGTAGTGAATAGTGACAGACAAGAGATTGCTTTATACAACGGCCACAGCCTGTTGCTTCCCCAGAGCATTTTAGTTTCCGTTTCCCTGCGCCATAAAGATGACTGTTAGTACAAACAATACAAGACCCTCTGTGTTTTGCAGTGAGACCTACTGCACTCGTCACAGGCTGCATGTCTTTTTAGTGACGGGGCAGGGGTTGTAGCGACATCAGGTTTACTAGAATCCCCAGACATAATGGGAGAGAACTGACTCCACCCACACTGCATCCTTAGGGATTGAAAAGACAGAAACTGTAATTTGAATGTGAACAATAGCTGTAAAACGGTGTAGGATTGACTATAAACCAGCGCTGGTAAGTTGCCTTCAAGCCCCTCAAATCATAAGGCTCGAGACCCGAAAGTGAGAGCGCCGAGAGCGGTGTTAAAGGCGGTGTATCACGTGGGCGGTCAGCCAAGCTTCTCGGGTAAAGGAAAAAAA
>ML742303.1:0-35583 GCA_009193465.1 Aspergillus avenaceus
AAAAAAAAAAAAAAAAACAAAAAACAAAAAGGACAAACGAGCTCTCCAACCATGTGGAACAAATGCATTGACAACCCCGTGGAATCAGACAGTGACGCCGGACATAGATGCAACAGGGAACTCATTGCCACTGAATGACCACAAATAAAGCTTGTCTTAGGCAAGTGAAGAGAACAATGAAAGAAAAGAAGAAGAAAAATAATGAACACCATTAGCGACAACGCAGAACTCGCAATACAGCACAGGGTATGAATGTGTACGGAAGGCGATCAAAAGGTGAGAACAAACACGCAAGCACTGGCCAGAAAGGTATAGGAAATAACAAAAGTAGAAGGGCACAATGAAATAATTTAGTGCTCCCTCTTCCCCCCAAAGGAAACAAACGATAGTGTATCAAAACAGTCAGAACAGTGTTCAAGTACAACAAAACAAAGATCAAAAGGTGATTGGGGGAAGAACGAACAAGAACAAGCAAGCAAGCTATAGAAACCAGAGCCCCGTAATCCTTTATTCCCAGGCAGAAGGGGAGCCTCCAAATGCTGATCTAGCTCATGAATCAAGTAAACCCCCAATGCGCCAGAAACCCAGTGGTCATCAACCGTGTCGGACATTATCTCCACGAAATGCTACGTCTTCCTACCGACCCAACATACGGTCAGGGTAAAAAGAACTGTAGCCACCCACGTTTGGCCCTGAACCACCGCCGGGAACACCGGAAAGGGGTGTTGTAGGGGATACCACGAAGTTCATTGGGTTTGTTCGAATTCCGAGGCCGGAATTTGGATGGAACGCACCGTTGCTTGGTACTGGCGCATGGGGATGATGCACGGCTCCGTTATTCCGTAACTGGATTGGCGACACTAGACCAGGTGGTGCCGCTAGGCCTGGAGGTGGGCCGCTGACAGTTGAAAACATATGATTGTGCATCCCCCCAAGGCTATTACCTCCAGGCATTGTACCTTGCGACGCCATAGCATTAGATGCACTCATAGAGCCCGGCTGCCCCGAGCGAACACCCAGCGGATTTTTCGAGAAACTTAGGCGAATTCCGGTTTTGATACTATTGGAGAGCTTGTAACCATACAACTCATTTAGAGATTTGCCAGCTGTGCCCACGTCCTCGAACTCCACAAAGCACATGGGTCCGTTCTGTTTATTACGGAAACAAAGGCGCTTGTACCCGCGCTGCTTCATGAACAGGGCTTTTAACTCCTCCTCCGATGCGTCCGGAGGCAGGTTGCCCACATACAGGGTATTGCAAGGTGGATTCATGTCATTCGGATTCGCTGCAGGTAAGCTGTGACGAGTGGTATGGGGATTAGTGTACGGGATCCCATGATTGCCGCTCATGTTATTGGTCATCGGCTGAGGGTACGCCGCTGACGGTGTGGTAATACCCATATGGCCTGAACCGCCAGGAGCATAATTCGGTAGCGGCGGGGATGACAGGTTCGTTGTCAGCGACAGATTGGCAAACTGATTTGTGGGAAACTGGGGATTTGTAGCTCGACGAGGAACAGAAACAGAAGTCGAATGACCATTCTCTGCGTAACCCACGGGGTCCTTAAGAAGCTCGCCTGTGTCTTCGTCGAGATCCTGATCGATCATTGATTTCCCGCTCACACGTGGCAAGTCACGGACACCGTTTCCGATCGGCGACTGGGGGGAGAAAATACTATGGATCCGGGAACTTGAATCTGTAGGAAGACCGTCATTTGAACTAGATGCATTTGCCGCTGTCAGTTTTTCCAAGCTCTGAAACGTGCCGTTGAAACGAGACGAGTGCCGCGACAAATGGCCATTAGATGTGACGCCTCCCAGTAAACTGCGTGTCGCGGTATGGTCAACGGTGTTGCGCCTAGATGCCAGAGCTGGCCCAATAGGGCCATTATACATCTCCACGATCATATTGGCATCGTTGCTGGAATTCGGTTTGCCATCAAGCAGGGCCCGTGCCTCTTCGGCAGCTGCGACCGTGCTAAACCGTGCGACTGCGCTCAAGTACCCATTGTCATCCGGCAGACCCGTAGGTTCGAAATCAACATCGACCATATCCTTGGCAAACAGGAGCATGCTGCGCAAGGCTTCGCGACTAGTATTACAGGGGAGTTTTCGCATTAAGATCGCGCCACTAGTCGCCGGTCGGATGAAGCCGTTGAGGCCTTGCGCCGACCGGTCAGGATCGCTGAGGCGCATGGCGGCGGGGGGGACGTTGTCGAAAGCCGCAGAGGAACCGAGAGGAGCGAATGGATAGGTAAATGTGGAGCTTAGAGATGTTGACGCTTGAGATGTAGATGGATTGTACACGTCGGTCGACATTGCATTCTGGGCCGTTGAAGGCGCCTGGGAGGATTGGAGCGACGGATGCGGAGGCGACGCGCCCGAAGACACGGACGGCGTGCGATGGGTGGTGCTAAAGGACCCAGGACTTGTACGGGTAGACTGATTCGAACTGCCACTCATGCCTCGCGGACCGATGATCCCAAGTATTTAAATGGATCGACAACCCCCACGGGCGGGTTTAGGTTTCTCAGGTAAGGGGAGGTGAAAAACGAGAGGCAACAGGTGACAGATGCCTAATGCTGAGAAGTTCGTCACAGGAATAAGAAGTCTAGATTGACCGGTAAAAAAAAGAAAAGAAAAGACGGAAAAAAAAAAAAAAAAGATGCTTCGTAGTGAAGGTGGCAATAATCAATTCATTTATTATTTGTTGATGGTTGCGACACGACGAACGGGGAGGGTGGGAGGATGTAGTCGTTGAATAAGCGATGAAGCAATGCGACAACGGACTGAGTGGACCGATGGCCGAGTAAGGAGATGAATAATGATCGCAAGACGGGAATGCAAAGATGCAACAGTGCGGTAGATGGAATAAAACGAGAGGGAGTGGCTCGAATACAAAAGGAGGGTTAAAGGTGATTGTAGGAAGAAAGAATAATGTAACAGGGGGGGGAGGGTTGAGGATGTGTGGGAAAGAGGATGTGGGAAGAAAGAAAGAGTAAAGGAAGAGGAGACGGGTGATGGAGCAATGAAAGGACAAGGAGGGAGTTGAGAGAGTTCGGGGGAAGGATAAAGTTAGATTGGGTTTTGGGGGGTGGGCGTGTGGGCGAGAAAAGTCAAGAGGGGTGGCAGTAGGTAAAAGTTGGTAACGGGTACCAAAAAATAAATCAAAAAGTCGAGGAAAACAGCTTTATATGGGTAACAATGTTACCTCACGGTAATGAAATAGATCGCTATAAATTGAATACGAAATCTAAATATCAGCGGCAGAGAGAGAGGAACTCTCCCCTAATCAAGGTAGATAAAAATGATAATAAGAAGAAGAAGTAAGCGGTGGACTAAAAGGATGAAATAAAAGTATAAAAGTGGTATAATGACCAAGAGGAAAAGTAAGAAGACTGGATTGAACAAGAAAAGTCCGGAACGGTCTTTTCCCCAATAAATGATAATAATGAATGGGAAAGGGAAAAAAGAGAAACGGGAAAAAAAAAAAGAAAAGAAAAGAAAAGAAAAGAAAAGAGAAAATTATTTTTAAATGAATGAATGGGGGGAGTGAATGAATAGTAAGTAGTGTCCAATTTCCTGTGGACTGGAAACCTGAAGGTAACTGCTCCAGGGGCGTGCGTTCCTTTTGGTCCACGGATCGAGTCTCACTCCGTTCCAGGACAGATGTGAGTAAAAAGTACTATACATTGAAAGTGAAACTAATCCAAACCAAGCAAGTCATTTATTCACTGGCTACACTGTGACTAAGAACGCTAACAATGCCCCGTCCAATGGAAGCCCTGACCACCTGATGCGCGACCCGACAATTCAGTTTGACACGACGCGCTATTATTGCAAGCAACTCGGTATGAGTTAATTTGTCCCTGAAAAGTCCTCCGAGAGGAGAAAAATGACAAATTAAAAATTAAAAAAAAAAAAATATAGATTTGTTAAAATAAAAAATAATAAATAAAAGAAAAGGCAAACAGAGAACAGAGAACAGAGAACAGAGAACAGAGAGAAAGAAATCTAGCCAGGTCTGTTCCCCTAAAGAAAGTAACACTAACAAGTTCTCTCATCTTGCAGAGGAACCTGCCGAGTGCAGCAAACCCAAGGCAGTCTACTATCACGCAAACAATGGATGAGTATCCGAATGCAAACGTGGATGTGCGTGTGTTTTGGTAAGATTGCCGTGGTGAAAAGACAAATGGTATGCCTATTCATACTGTATCTAGTATTAAACGATAGATTTCCCGTAAAGTTCCTTTTCTGCCCCCCCTCCCTCCTCCTCAAGAATCAATCAATCGTTTGGGTGACCTGACATTGGTCATTTCCTTTCCATTTTGAATGGATTCACATTCTCGTTCAAGTTCTTCCTGGTTTAAAGTTTTATTATTTACAACTTAAAGGTTGACTCAGGTACCGCATACCTACAAACAATGTATCCAGTGATGATCGTCTCCTCTCCGAATCTATGGATTCTCACGGAATCATTATCCCGTGCGATCGATGCCAATAAGCAATCCGCCCCTTGGATTGGATGACGGATACTCTCCGACGTAGTCACCTGCAGCTGACTAGCAAAAAAATGTTGCTATACATACAGAAGAATAAAAAATAATAATAATAATAATAAAAGAAACAGCCCCTCGGGACACGGGTGACCTAGGCCCCCTTCCATCTTGCGCTTTAAAAAACGGTTGGAAATATTTTGACCAGTTTACTATGTATTTTCACCGGGAATTGGTTCATTTATTTGGCACGGTTGCATCTCATAGGATACGGGATTTGGTCATGTGGAAAGCCTAGGCTTAAAATCTTTCGTTATCAGTTGGCTCCTTCCACTACTGTTTTGTGTATCAGCCAAGGCCATATCGTAGTCACATCTAGGCTGTGAATACATGCCTCATGTGACTTCGTCCTAACTATATATATATATATATATCAAAATATTATAAGTAGGTATGAGTATATATATTGATAAGCAAAATCAAGACAATTGAAAATATCCTCCCATTTTCAGATGCCGCCCTCTATCTCACCCTAAGTTTACATATATATATATATATAATTACCTACAAGTGAAACAAAAAGCTGACTCTTTCAATTTCCACAAACAAACCCTTAGGCTACTACTGTGCCTACTACAAGGCAGACACAGCCTACGTACTTCAACTCAATGTCGCATGGAACAATGTAGCCTGTAAGGCAATTCTAGTGGTTGCCAGAGATCCATGGAAAAGGTCAAACTCTGCTGCTGATCTTCCAGGAATTCCCAGCGCTGGCCAATCACCTCGGTCCCCGACGGTGTCTGGACACCGGACTAACACGGGGATTGGTTCATCAACCGGTACTTGTATTTAGTCTGAGAAGAGAGGGGGGAAGGGAACGGGGGAGCCGAAATCCTTCTCTGGACTCATCGGATCAGTTAGTATCAGTAACAGTATATGGGTTGTACAGGACATTCCGTCAACGGAGTATCTTAAATGATAGCACTGTCGTGTGTGGAGGTAGATCACCACAAAAAAAAATATACTCGTCATGTTTGTCTATTAGGCAGACGGCTGATGAATTGTGTTACTGCGGTTTTCTGCCTGCTTTGTACCATGGGGGAGATGATGTCAGCCGTTTGTATGTTGTTTTTAGTCTCTGTCAATGGTTATATTCTGGGCTGTGTTGATGATAGCATCATGATCGGATAGAGCGTTGTGACTCATCAACAATCGATATTTCTCATCATGACGCTAACGTGAAGAGTCATTCGAGTAAAGACTTCCACGGACTCGATATATTGATTCCACGAGTCGCAAAAGCGTAGCATGTTGATTTGATTTGACAAATTCACGTAGTTGTTATTGTTAAGAATGTGAAAAACAAGAAACAATAAAAAAAATAGCTTGGTTCTGAAAATTTGAGGGCCGCGAAGGGCACGTGTAAGATAAAACCAACATCTTTCAATTTCCGATTCCAATCGACAATGAGAACGTCTGGTGGCGTTCAAGATCCTCGGAATCGGACCAAGCATTCAGCCTAGCAATACCATAGAAAACTAAGACATGGAATAGCCAACCACGGTGACTTGGCGACCTAACCAGTGGCCAGGAATACGGAACACGCATCCAACATAGAAGCGCCTCACGCTAATTTCCGTTTCAACTAGTGATTTTCGATACGGTTCCCCGATAGGCTCAGGGCATACTTGCAACCCGAGGGTTAGCCTGGAGGGTCATTATGCTTCCCGACAAGCATGTACAGGGAATTCACGCTTAGCCTGCATATGGACAGATAGGATAGGCTGCTCATGTCGCAACATAGCCTTTCACACACCGTGTCGTTATCAATCCCGTAATCGACGAATGCGATTTTCTCATGCCATAATTAAGCACAACCAGCTCACATAATGTACAAGTAGCAGGTCCAAGTTCTCGACCCCAAAAAAATGAATATGCCAAAAATAAAAAAAAAAAAGAGTCACTCAGTAACGCCCATAAAATATGCCAAAACATAGCACTTAGGTAGTTTTTAACGATTCGGGTAGGACATCCATCCCCTTTCAATCACCGACACGGAAAGATCGGTGAAACCAATGCGTCAATCAATACAGAAAATTGGGTATGCATAAAATGTACTCTATTTTGGCGCCTTTTCCTTGCTCTCGGAGAGACCGGCCTGCATTCTCATCGGTTAACTGTCGCTCTCACATATGCGCGACCTTGTATGCCAGGCCCCTTGTTCACGTACCAAGCTTAGCAACCGCCACACTGAGTCACTGGGTTGAGCGCCTACACCCAACCAGTACTTCGCCCGTGACCTGTCGAGAGCCACATCCTTATACGGTCTTGCGCTGCGGGCCTCCTCCTCGGAGAGGTTCGTAGGTCGTTGCGGGACGGGGTTGTAGGTGCCAATGACTTCCAAAGGTTTTGAGTTACGGGCAGTACTATAGTAAATGCGTTAGATCGGCTCGGTCTTTGATTCTTTCCGTAACTATGTCCTTTTGTCTGGCTCCCAAACTGGAAAGCCTAACCCGGAAAAAAAAAAGAGAGAAGTGAGAGCTCGTACCGTGCCTGTGCGACAACAATATTGTAAAAAGGCTGGTGTTTGTTACCGAACCGGGCCAGACGAATACGGACAACCATCTTGACAGCGTGAGAAAGTGAAGCGGGGACAATGGGTGGATAGAAGCTGTCTTGATGGATATATGAAGCAGACCAAAGAAAGCCTCCGCGGCTTTCGCAGAACTCCGGAAATTCAGTTGATCCGAAGATGCCAGAAGCGGAATAGCGTTGGGCGGTGTATTGAAATGGGATGATAAGCTATGATGTAATCATCTTTTCCACCGTCACTTTTCTGTGTTATTTATTGGCTTCTGTTGTTTCACTTTCTTTTATGTATAAGATTGATTGAGGCGCTTACAATTGATATACTCGTTGTGTCTGGCAATTTCTCCGCTCAACCTTGATTCCATATATGTTCCGTTCTATATTGACGCGATCGAAACCATTGTCTCTCCCCGCTTCTGTTAGGTATTACAGTAAAGTCACCAGGATGTCATTGAAGGTATTCCTGCTTCTATAAGAGACACACACAATAGCAGATGTAAACTAAGAGATTCATCAGGCTATCTCTTCTAAGGATGCCGCGTCACTCGACAAGGACCTCATGGAAATCGGCGGATGGTCCCTGGACCAATTGATGGAACTCGCTGGATTGTCTGTCTCGCAAGCAAGTAGGTCATGATTCGCATCTGAGAATGAGCAAATTAGTACCTCTAACAATGACATAATAAAAGTCTACCGTGTACATCCTCCAAGCTCTGGAAAGAATATCTTAGTCGTTTGTGGTCCTGGTAATAACGGTACGTCGGCACCACCCGCTACCACTATGAGAATTACGCGCATTAACCCCGACATCAACAGGCGGAGACGGTCTGGTCGCTGCTCGCCACCTCGCTCAGTACGGGTACAAGCCATCTATCTACTATCCCAAACAAGGGAAAAATGAATTGTACCAGGTGCGTCGTCCCGATATGTCTGGATGTTTGCAGCAAAGCATCGACCTAACCCGATCAACAGCGTCTCCGTACCCAGTTAGACAACCTTTCCGTACCATTCGTTGATGATTTCCCCGTAGCCATCAAATCGGCCGATTTTCTAGTGGACGCCATCTTCGGTTTCTCCTTTGGTGGCCCACTCCGGGACCCCTTTCCGACCATCATATCGCAGATTGAAGCGGCATCAATACCAGTTCTGAGTGTTGATGCGCCTAGCTCGTGGGATATTGAGAATGGCCCGCCAAAGGACGGCCCCGGATCCAAGTTCATGCCGGAGCACCTGATCAGTTTAACAGCACCAAAACCGTGTGTGAAGTATTATAAAGGAAGACACTTCCTTGGGGGCCGGTTCTTGACGAAGAGTATCACTGACAAGTATGGATTGGATTTGCCGAACTACCCGGGGATCGATCAGATCGTCGAAGATGGGGTAGATGCTGAGGGCCGATTGTGAGTCTATGTGGTACATAATGATGAGTCTTAGATTGCCTAGGAGCGACGACTTCAGGATACTGTGACGTTAGCGTGCCTGGAACGACGTGCATGATTATCATTAAAAATGGTGGTGTCTATTGTTCATGTGCATCGAATGCCGAAAGGCCGAACTACCTAACCTATCTCCTATTGAGAGGCCTCCGTAATTTCACCAATGACGCTCTTAATTCTTGGTTCCTTCCCAACACTTGAGTTCGAGACGTTCCCAAGAACCTGGCTAACATCGTAAACGTCCTTGGCAGCACTCTTGATTTCTTCTCCAAGCCCCTTGATTAATGTGCCCAACGCAACAAGGCTCCGATATACTGCCTCAGAGTCCTTCTCACCAACGATCATCTGCACCAATTCCGCCAGGAGCGCCAAGCCCCGCTCTGAAGACTCGGGGGCAGATTCTCTACCCTCTGACGTCAGGTATACCGAAACATTGATGTAAAGAGTCGCGATGGCAATAGTGAGATTGCGATTTGGGCTCGCTCCGCTGTTCTTTAGCGCGGATCTAACAGCAACGGCGATCGGATCGAGGCGACTCATCACTACTTGTCGGCCGGCATCGGTCTCAAAGAGATTCGCCAGCATTCGGACCGAAAGCATCGCATTATTAACGTTTAAAGGAGCATCAAACACACCACTAGCCAGTACCCCAGACACGAGATCCTGACCGTTGTAACTCATGGTAGCAGTCACTGGAGTTGCAGCAGCAAATAACCGAAGAAGATCTAAGCCGGGGAGTCTATTCGCCACGGGCCAGCCCGTCGCAATCTTGAATAGTAAGCCAACACCAGTCTGCAAGGCAGGAAATTGTTTGAGACCATCCGGGGTTTCCAAATGATCACACATCGAGACGACAGTTTCCATCTCAGGTGGACTCAAGGAAAGCTCTTTCGACCCGGATGACACGAGCCGATCATTGATCTCGTGCAACTTCTTGGCTATCACCTTTAGGTTCGCCGACTTGATCGAAAGATATGTCTTTTGGGGGAGAACTTTCGGGCGGGACTCGGGAACTGAAGGGGAGGCAGGCTCTTCTCCAGGGCGGTAACGTCTCTCCTGACCCCACGGATCAGCACCTGCAGGGGTCGATTCCTGGGTAGATTGACCAAGGGTTGCACCCTGGGTGTTCTGGACAATGAATTGTGCGACCTGATCCAAATAGTTCATAGACAACTCATTGTCTTGAATGAATTTCGTTGCGGCTTCGTATGGGTTCTGAGAAACATTGAATGGTAGCTTGAGCGGTGGCTTCCCATCTTCGACATCGACATCGAACACGTAATCGTAGTCTTGCCCTAGGTATTCCGTCTTTCTTCCGCTACTGGCAGCGGAGTCAACCACGGTGCCAACCGCTACCCATTGTTGTGATGCGCCTGACCATGTGTGGGCGGTGACACTGCCATCGTGCTCTCGAATCATCTGTACTTGACCGTCCTTCGTGCCAGATCTCTGCTGGAGGAAATCGGGTCCAGGCAATTGCTCCTTATTGATTTTCCCCACTTGCTGTTCCGGTATCGATGATTCCTTGACAGACGTTTCGAACTGTTGCAGTACCTCAGCACTGGCAATTCTTTCTTCGCTCCGACTGAAAATCCGAGTAACACGATCACTGGCCCCCGTAACAATATCACCGTTCTCCTGGCATACAGCAACACTCCAGACTGAGATAGCAGGATGAGTGATGGTTTGCACGCACTGCGTGCCATTCCAGACCCTCACTGTACGATCCTCTCCTGAACTTACTAGTTCGCCAGACGGCAATACATCTAGAGAGTAAATGAAGCTTTCATGACCATGGAGTTGTGCCACTGCTTGCCCTTCTATCGTATACAGACGGATCAGTCCGTCATTACCAGCCGAAGCGAACTGTGCACCGCTGGGATGGGAGGCGGGGAGTCTACAGAGAGCTCTGACAACATCCCGAGAATCACCGATGGTTTTCAACAGCTTCCCTGAAGTATTGAAAATCCGTATAGCCTTATCGGCACAACCTGCGAAGATAGTTAGTATCGATCGCCATACGTTTGTCAGAAACGACTACGCACCGGTGATGACTGTATCCTTATCGTAGGCTAATACTGCCCAAACACTTCCCTGATGACCGTCAAATGTTACATCGCACTCCCATTTACCAACTCTCCATAGCTTAGCAGTTGAATCCCAGCTTCCGCTAACAACCCAGCCTCCTTCGGGTGACACATCCAAGGCACAGACATTGTGACCATGGCCCAAGAGCATAGCATCCGCATTATCGTCGGAGGCCTTACCGGGCTGTCTCGCCTCAATTATTGTGTCTTGACCGGCAGAGAAAATAAGGCCTTCGGGGAATTCAGGGGTTGGCGGATAATATGTTATGGCGTTGATAAATCCGGTGCCGTGAGAGGTGATGTTGTAGTCATATGTTGGGGGCGGGGTAGAGACAAGCTTCCAGAGTCGAACCGATGCATCACGAGAAGCTGAAAAGACTGCATTTGAATTAGGAAAGGCCACAGCGCGAACCTACAGATACAGTTGAAAGGAGTTAGTGGTTGTAAATGATTGGAAAATATTTCTGATCGTGGTGAAGAGTCAACAGCCGGGGGGATCCTTCTTACATCATCGCCATGGCCCTCCAGAGAGGCGGAGATCTTGAAGTCAGGCATACATAAAGATTGCACCGAAAGGGCTATGTAAAGATGAAAATCGGAAGGGTTTGGAAATATGGATCCTATGACCTATAAGGGAGAAACGGTCATAAAGAATGAAACAACGGAAGGGTAAGAGATGAGTTGAGAGGCGCTGTGTCTTGGGTGGTTCTTAGCAACTAGTCCACCCATAGTACAACTAGTCCCGGTACTGTACTTTGAACCTGACTTCCATTACTAAGGCAGAAACAAGTAACTAACAACAACAATGGGGGGGTGACTGGTATCACGTGGGCGGTGGAGTAGAAGCTGCTAGAACTAGACCGAAGTGGGTCAGGGACACTTACTCCTTTTGTCAATTGATGCCTGAGGTACTCACTTTCAGATTGTCTGCCAGAAGTTGATGATGGTAGATGGTAGCATTATAATACGCCATGGACTCGTGATATATTATGAATGACATATCACATTCCATTTCATCGATGAAGTGGAAATTTTACTTCCCTGTCCCATACCCGCGACGTAAGCCCTAACTGTAAGATGTAAGTATGCATGTACCTAACGTACATTCGACTGCAGAATACGGCGTATACTGAGGTAATGGATGTTACATGCAAGCCTTGGGCCTTGGCAATAAAGATCCCTATAAAAGGGGAAGCATTATCACTAGACCTGCTATTTAACTCATACTTGATTCCATTTCAATACTTCACTACATTTTGTGCTCGCTGGATATCTATTATAATGGATGAAGAGCTTTCAGACGACAGCCGCCCTCGAGAAAGCGATAAAAATCCCTCTCCTGTGCTTCCTTTTACACTTGACCTTCTCTCCAGTTGGGCAACAACCATTCGCAAACGGATCACAGTCCAGAAAAGCCCGGAGAGTGAGAACATTGCCCCGGTTGAATGCACCGAGGTGCTCTCACCCATGTTTGGATCTTTCAATATCGTGATACCGCTGCGATACAGTGATGGAACCCAATGGGCCGTGAGGATTCCCCAAGACGTGTCGAGTGACAATTCCGATGAGTCCGCTGTCCAAGCATTCGTCTCTGAAGCACTCACCATGCGACTTTTGAAGCGCGAAACTACAATTCCAGTCCCAAGTATCCACGAATATGATGCTAGCTTTGATAATGCGTTGCAACATCCTTTCATGCTGATGGACTTCATAGATGGAAGACTGCTCCCCCAGGTTTGGTTTGACTCATCGATCCCCAAGGAGACCCTAGAAACGCGCCGCTTACGGACCCTGGATGACCTTGCCGACGCAATGGTACAACTTGAAAAATTCACCTTTTCACAATGCGGTTCTCCCGTCTTTGATCCCCAAGGACATGTATCTGGTATTGGCTCTGTGAGGACATTGGACATTGCAGCTACACTGGCTGCTGATAGCATTGATCCCAATTTAACTTGTGACTTGGGCCCCTTCAATGACCCAAGGTCATACTTTTTGTCTGTACTGAACCGTCGGGATTCTCCACCAAACAACTTCGGGAGAGGTGTATATTGCCTCCTCAGGTTGTTCATCGAATGGCTCTCCACACTAGACGGTTACGATAGCCAACGGTTTGTTCTATGTCATCCAGATCTAGATTCTCAGAACATATTTGTGAACCAGGAGGGGAATATCTGTGGAATCATCGACTGGGAGCGAGTAGCAGTGGTGCCAGAGTGCCTGGGAAATCTCAGCTATCCTGCGTTTCTGGCGAGGGACTGGGACCCCACGGCCTATGCTTATGACCCAGAGGGTACAACTGATGTTAATGAATTAGACAATTCCCCAGAGGAGTTAATGGCTCTTCGATCAGCCTATCAGGAATCAATCACCAGGGCTCTATTGCAGAACAAGGTACTTTCCGGTTCATCAGTTAGTGAGTCTCCCCGATGGACGAGACGTTCGCTTGCAATCCGTAATTTAAAGATTGCTGCGGATAATCTTCTTTCTACACATGGAATCGTGGAAAAAGTGTTCGGAAAGATACAAGATTTCTTGTCGAAGCAGCAAAAGTCTGTTGATATGAAGGACCGGTCACTTTATGATATCGCCTGCGACTTAGCAGATGGAAATATGAATGATGAGGTACTGAGTTTGTTAAAAGAAGGATTTTTGGGCCTCTGTGAGACCGGTTTAGGTTGATGAAGGCAGAGTGGGGGCACCGTGACACCTCTGGAACGCTTCTAAGCACTACATACAGACCCTTAAGATTGCAAGAAAATGCCATAACATAATAATGGAATCTATCTTGGTAAGACACCTCTGTTGGTTGAACCTTTTAGGGGCCGTAAGTTAATAACCACTGCACTAGCAGTTGATGTTATCTTATTATTCACACCCTACGCCATGTGCATGGCAAAATCACAAGAGGATTTGAGAATGCCAGGCTACTCACAGACAATCTACTTGAAACATCCTGGACTGAACATCAGCGGTGCAATTTAGCAACAATTAATAAACCCACCGTTTTCCAGATCATAACCAGCATCAGTCCAGAGCGTCTCAACATGGTACATACAATTGAAAACATCGACAAATTGCTTAGTTGCATTTGGCACTTCCCCGGGCAAGGGACGGTCATTGCGGGCGCAATAACGGAGAAGGAAAAGTATGTCCAGAGCATCGGACTTCTTCTTATCTTCGCCAGATCGCTCAACGACGGCACCACACTTTGCATTCAGGAGCAGAGATGGTTTGAGAACTTTCACATTACGAATCATTACCACAGGCGTCAACTCATCAAAGCTTTCTCTAAATTGAGCGGGAGGCGCCAAGATTTGTATGGGGATAGGCTTTCCCATCATGCATTTTGTATGATTGGTTTTTGGTTCGACCTCGAAGAGCTGGTGCTATGATTTTAGTTGATTCCTTACGGTAGCTACTTGCCCTTTACAGACGACAAAATCGATATCTTCGGTGGCTCGGTGAGATCCTAACAATGCACAGGCGCTGCCACCGACTAGCGCATATGTTGTATGTGGACCAAGTGCTTTGGCAACTGCTAGGGCGGCTGCGCATAGGTCCTCTTTGCTATGGAGCTCTAGTGGCATGGCTTCTGTCTTTGGAATTTGATTAAGACGTTGATATGATAGCGAAGATTGGAGTAGAGGTGAGTGATGGATAAGAGATGGTGGATGGGAAACTTTGGTGATACAGAAATGGGGGCCTTACATCACGTGTAGAATGACAGGGATTGATTGGAGTAATTAAATCACTTGACAAGGCTTCCGAAATCATTGACTTTTCCGAAGTAACTTGTGTACATGCTTTAACAAGTCCATCGCAATAGCGAATGATGAACCCTGAGCATGAGAAAAAAGCCCACATAAATAGATACGAGCCCCTACGGTTACTGCGCCGGAATAAAGTCCCCTGTGTCGTCTGGTTCGAGGATACTCTACGATACTATGGGGTTCCAACTGTGCTTTTTGACTTGTATATCCTTGTCCCGAACATAGAGGTAGCAGCCAACCTCTTGATCAAAGAAGGGTGGGTTCTGGACACACAAGGACCAGCGATGATCGGAAATGCCGAGGTAGACTTACCTCAAAGTCGACTAGTCTCTGTGTGTGGTCAAAAGAAAACCGTGCTTCTTCCGGCGAGTGATTGGAAATTTGCTTTTCCTTGGGAACTACAACAAAGGGCTTCATATTTTCCATCTTTCCCGGAGTTCCTCGATGCATTGGTCGAAAGCTGGCTAGATTGTCCGTTTGAGGATCCTTTTCTACTTCTTCACCTAGCCTGTCAGATTGGGTATCTGTATGCGCATGCTGGTGCTCTACAAGAGCGTGCATTTGCAAAGTCATTGAAGCGCCAGCATCGCCAGTTCCATTATGACGTATTGGCGGGTATGGTGACTGGGACGGCGCAGTTTAGGGCCCACGAGCGTGCCGTCCGCGACGCGTTTCTACAGGGTCAATACGAACTGCAGGAATGTTCGGCCTATTGTGATAACGCACAGCTATTTCCTGTGGCAAGCGATGCGCATTCGTGACATCCCGGAACCAGAAGCAAATCTAGTCGAGATATGCGCAAATTAAATCCAATCGCACTAGGGAAGAAGTTCAATGTTCTATGATGGACAACAAATACAAGACCGATGACTTAGAATGGACTAACCACAGGTGAAGCGGAGACATGGGGTACTCTGGTCCACACCGTATGGTTAATGTTGATAAGACCTCCCACATATACGCTAGATCAGGCCCAAATGAGCAATGGATGGCTTACGTCTTTCTTCCTACCAAAAAGGTACATACAATGAGAATCATTCATGGAAATTGGCGGTGAGTATATATTGTCATTGGTGATTATCCGGCTACCTGCAGTGTTTCTGCCAGCTGGTGGATAGAGTACAATTGGTCATTGAAAATTATTGACTTCATTGTTGTTCTATTCAAGAAAGATTGACTAGAAGCGCAAGACTGAGAGAGAGAGAGAGAGAGAGAGAGAGAGAGAGAGACAGGTATCTATGTTTTGAATTAATGAGATAAAGTTGGGCCTTTAAATGTGGAGGTCCAACTACACGCCTCACGTGCCACCAGGCTAGTCCCACTCGGGGCTAGCGGCGAGGGTCGGACAATTGAAACAAATGCCGGCGGATTCAGCGAATATCAAAAAGATGTTCATCTCTCGACATCTATCTTCCTCTTCCCTTCTAGCTCGGGGTCTCCCCTTTTCTTTTATCTTTCGCCCCCAAGGGTTGTGCTTTCTTAGTTTCTTTTAGTGGACTTTGGTGGTCGAAGAGCCTATCGTTTTCTTCCCACCTTTCTTCTCTCTTCTTTCGATTACTTTTCTTTCAACTCTCACCAAATTCTCCCATATCTATCATTTGTACAACCCCCCGCTGCCGTGAGCTGATGACTTGACGAGACTGACGAATTTTCTTCTGTACTTCTACGTAAAATTCATATTCACGTCTTTTTCAAAGCTCTTTTTCGTATATCCTATTCACTTCTCTTCCCCTCCAAATCCTCTGGTCTCGAAGTGTTTGCGACCTTCGATTCATTACATACCACTCGCACAGAATTCTTTGGAATTCGTATTAGTTGTGAAAAAAAAGTTTAGCATTATATTACTTACATTGAAGCTTAAAATGGCGGCAGGTATGTTAATCATCCCGAAAGAATATGTGAAAACCTTATTCACTGATCATCCGCAGATATCCCCAAGGTGGTCCCTTTGACCTGTCACGGACACTCTCGTCCGGTACCCCATATCAGCTTCTCTTCTACAGTAGAAGATGATCAGTACTACCTCATATCCGCTTGCAAGGGTATGTGTCTTAAACCTCTGTACACGATATCTAACGAAACTAACCCGTCGCAGACAACAACCCCATGCTCCGCGATGGCATCACCGGGGATTGGTATATTCCAACCCATCCCCATGGCTAATCAGCAGAGCTAACAATCTCAGGATTGGCACATTCCTCGGCCACAAAGGCGCAGTCTGGCAAGCCCGACTCTCCACCGATGCCACGATAGCAGCAACAGCCGCAGCCGATTTCTCTGCGTGAGTTCCGTCGCAAAAGCCAAATGACACAGTGTCAACTCCCACTAACACCCGCCGACAGTAAAGTGTGGGATACTCACACAGGAGAATGTCTCCACACGCTGCAGCACTCCCACATTGTCCGAGCAGTGGCATTCCCCATCCAGCCGTCTCCCCAGGTCGTCGCCACAGGCGGCTACGAGAAGAAGCTCCGCATCTTCGATCTCAGCCGCAGCAATAGCAATAGCAACTCGTCTTCACCGACCTTCCCCACACCCGGGGAGAACGGCGCCAGCGCACAATCAGTAACTAGCTACGAGATCGGCCCCGGCGTCCACGGCGGCACCATCAAATCCATCATCTGGAACCAAGATTACAACATCCTCACCACAGCCGCTGAAGACCGCAAAATCAGATGGTGGGATCTCCGCTCCCGCCATCCCGTCATCGAGTACACCGTCGAAGGCCCCATCGGCAGCTGCGAACTGAACACCCTCGCCACGCGCCAAAACGACCCGGGCATCCTCACCGTCGCCGCAGGCAAATCCGTCTATCTCTTCGACGGCGCCAACCCCGGCCGTCTGCTCAAAAAGTCCGACTTCCGCTACGAAGTCGCCAGCGCCGCTGTCAACAACGACACCGGTAAACTAGTGACCGGCAGCGCCGACGACACCTGGGCTCGGGTCTACGATCTCCGCACAGACGAAGAACTAGGTACGTTCGCTTGAACATCGCTTTTTCCTGTTCTTGAAAACAGAAAAAAAAAAAATAAAATAAAATAAAATAAAATAAAAACTAATGCAATCACAGAAGTACAAAAGGGTCACCACGGCCCCATCTGGTCCGTCAGTTTCTCGCCCGATGGCAAAATCTACGGAACCGGAAGTGAAGACGGTACGATTAAGCTATGGAAGGCGTGTAGAGAACCCTACGGTCTCTGGCGATAGATCTGGATTTCGGACTGAACCGTCGTCGAATTTCTCTTATCGCTTCTTCCTTCCCCGTTCTCTCCATCTTGTAGATATGGAGAATTGTATTTTGGGGCATTCACAAGAATAACACAATTGCTTACGTACATTGCCTGGTCTATTCTACG
This sequence comes from Aspergillus avenaceus, assembly GCA_009193465.1. NCBI lineage: Eukaryota > Fungi > Ascomycota > Eurotiomycetes > Eurotiales > Aspergillaceae > Aspergillus > Aspergillus avenaceus. The sequence continues at coordinate 17,738 of ML742303.1, forward strand.
GAGGAGAATCTTGAGTTAGTTGGCTCAAGATTCAATCGATGACCTCGAAAACCGGATTAGATCTGAAATTGAATCGAGGAAAGAAATATATGTATGCTATATGTTAGAGGCGCAGGAGTAGAGGAAATGCTAAGGGCAAGATCTATTTGATCTCACTACAATGCTTGTATAGTATAGCGCGCGCAACAAATTGAGATATTAACTAGTTACAGATGCTGGATTGCAAATAGTTTCACTCAATCATGTCAACGTCATCATCACCGGCGGCGGCTGAGGTCGCAGGGGCAATCTGTTGCGGCTCCTCGGGAACGGTCTCCTTGTCGGCAGTACCAGCCCCAGGGTTGGCGGTGCCCCAATAATCATCCATTTCGGCGTCAAGTTCCTCCTGGGTCTTCTTGGGCCGTGCAGCGGTGGGGCGACGGTTCTCGCCCTGGCGGCGTCCATTGGCAGGGCGGCGTACCGGTGACCGCTGTCCCGGGACATACCGATCGATGTGATCTGGAGCTGGCTTTGAAACATCGCTGCGGCGGTAGCGGCCGCCGCCACCACCCCGACGGCCACGACGGCGGCGCGCGCCATCGTCGGCATCGTCGCGGTCGCTTCCGGGACTGAGACTGCGGGAATCGCGACCGCGGGGCCGCTCGACGCGGTCAAACAGACTACCCTTGGGTCTTTCGACATTGTCAAAGGGATTCCGGTCTCGCCGTCCGCCACCGGCGGACACAAGATTCACTCGAATAGGTTGACCCTTGGCGTTGGCACCGTCAAATTCGCTGATGGCCGTTCTCGCATCGCTAAAACGTGTGTAGGTAACAAAGGCAACTCCTTCGGAACGTCCTGCCCGGTCGTATACGAGAGACAAGTTGGTGACAGGGCCGATTCGAGAGAAGAGGTCCTGACAAGCAATATCGTTAGCATTGTTCTACTACAAAAACAAGTGCAGCCAACCAGTCATACCTCTAGATCATTTTCTGTGATATCATAGTGAAGGTTCTCAATGCGAAGTTTACCGCCGGTAGGCGCACCGCTAAGAACAATTAGTCTATGAGATTTGGAAACCAGCGAAGACCAAGACCAGGGTCCATTGAACATACTGGTCCGGAGATGGGGAATAGCGATCGCCGCGTGGTCGTCGGGGGGCACGAGAAGGGCGTGCTGAACAGATTGTGTGAGAATGAGATGCACGGTAAGTGCCGGAAAAAAAGGGTTCAGAACGCACAGTCTCTGTCGTCTTCATATTTGTCGTGTACCCAATCCCTGCAAAATGCAAACCGAGCCAGTCAGCGAATTGATCAAGTCTGATTCTCAACCAGGCGGGGGTGTATGTACAAATCTAAGTCCGGGCGATCTTCTCTGTAAGACTGTTGCAATCGCAAGAAAAAGAGGACAAGGTCAGCGCGAAATCAAAGTAGGTGTTATGAAAACTGCTCCATCATTTGCGGATTCGCGGCCAAATGTCTGTTTGAAGACAACTACGAGGCCAGCGAGGAATGCTTGTCACGATGCGCGTAGATAATTCGAAGGAGAATTGGGAGGAAGGACCTGGTGTATAACAAAAGTATGGATTAGTATGAAACCAGGAAACAAACGCTACTCTGTGAACCAGATCAGGGACCATGGGATGTGTACCTTTCTTACGCCTTCACGGCGGCGACCTTGCGGAGGAGGACGACGACCACCCCGATTTTGCTTTTGCTGACAATGGAATATGTAAGAAAGGGTCTGTCTGTAGCAATCGAGAGTAGTCTTGATAAATATGCGCTTACAGGGCGTTCCGCGATGATCTCATCCAAGCTGCGGTCCATGTTGGACACGTCGAAAAGATAACGTCGGAGGGAAGAAGGGTAAAAGGTGATTGACGGGTCAACGGAGGACAATTCGATAAGAATTCAATGTGAGAAGGAAATGGAAGAATAATCGATGTTTGAATGGAGAAACAAGGTTGAGGAGAAGTCGAGAACAGAAGGAAAAAAGGCCAGAACCGGGGAGACTTGAGAAAGCTTTCGGAGTATCACGTGATGATAATAACAATACGGGACGTTCTGTCATGTGGGACTCGAATCATCTGTATTTTTTTTATTTATTACTAACTTCCATACTCCATACGGACGACCTCTGGAGTTCCATTAGGTAGGTAGGTTCTCTTACGCTATACTCAATTCCCGGCATTTGTTCCCTACAAAAACCGACTGGTCACACAATGCAAAAACACTTCAAAATGCTTCATAGTCCAAGTATGCATACTCCATGCGGTCGCCGAACAAAGACATAGCCCTCCTTTTAGCTCCGGAAAACACCCAATAGCAGCTTTCGTGACCAGGCATTACAAGATGGGAAAGAAAAGACAGAAAACGCCGTCGGTGCAATTCAAGAATTTGATCAAGCGCCTCCATTGGCCGTACTGGGCCCTCCGTTACTCTCCATCATCTTCTCCATGAAGCTAAAGTAGTCATACTTGGGAACCTCTCGATCCTCGCGGGCGTCCAGTCTCCCCGTATGAGGAGGCATCGTTTGAACTAAATGCTCGATCACCTCATCGGGAATGAGGGAGTGTCGGAGATCGAGTTCAGTGACGTAAGGCTAGGGAAGGTTAGCGATACCAATTAAAAGAAAAGAAGGGTAAAAAAAAGGAGGTTCATCAAGAACCAGTCGGAGACGTACCTTGCCATCTGCAACCTCACGGAAACTCTGTAGCACTTGTTCGGCGGTATTTTGATCCTCCGTCACGCTGACCATGAAGCGAATAAACTGTTCGAAACTAACACCCGCATTCTGGGCTAATCGGGCCGGTCCACATGTGGCAACATATACGTCGTGCATCTCGTCCTCATCATACACGAGACCCAGACTGGCAAGGGCTGCGGAAAACTCCAGTTCGTGCAGGGTATTCGAAGAGTCGCGATCGAAATGTCTAAACACTGATTCGAATTCCTCCAACTGGATGGGGGTCAGATTGGTCATGTTTCGGGCCACAAGCTGATTGTCAAGGAAGGCTAATTTCTTGGAAATGCTTGATTTAACCAAGCTCAGCTCGTAGGAGAGTTCGTCTAGTGTATAGGTAGTGTAGTCGTTCTCCTCAATGTTTGCTTCCGCGCACTGTTCGTCTATCTCCGCAATAGTATCTAAGAACGCATCAAGAGGAGGAAGGTTGTCATTGAGTCTCTTAACATGGGCTAACTGGTCTTCTACATCGCCATCGAGACCGGATATCGCAAGAGAGAGAGTCTTCAGAGTGAGGGCGAAATCGTTTGCTTTGTCCGCGAAGGTACGGCGTAGAGTGTTCTTGATGTCTCGAATCGTTTCGTTAATGAGTTGACTACGCTCATGCTCATCTCGCGTCAAACACTCCCATTCTTGGTCGCAGACTTCGAGGGATAGCTCCTCAGGCGGGTCGTAAGGTCGAAGGCGGTAGGTGCTAAGCTTCGTCTTGATATTACCCAACAGGGCAGCAAGGTCGGACTTTTCAGCCACCCACTGTCGTTTCTGGTTTCTCTTGTACAGAGAGAATTGACGGGCTTGCTCCTTGGCATCCTTGTAGGTTCCCTCAAAGTAAGCGTTCTTCCAGTCTTCGCGTTGGGTTCTGATCAGGCGCAAAAGCTCCTTCATCCGCTTCTCATAAGAGTTCTGCATCTCCCAGGCACCGTGCATGTTGTTGATGAACTTCTCAACTCGTCTGCCGGCATTTTCGACTCTTTCCAGTTGGGAGAAGGCATGGAACCAATAAGCGATGTAGGTCATCAGCGACCGTTCATCCGGCCTTGGGACATCGCAAACATCGTCAACATCGAGCAGGTCGGGAATACCGATTTCGTTGGCCGCAATGTCGAAGGCTAATTTCATGTTTCCACGGTGGTCGTTCTTGTCAAGCGCATCGAAATCAATCAAATCGGGTCGATGAATATCGAGAAGGGCACAGAATGCCAAACCGTCGTTCCAGCTGCTAGAGAAATCCCGGACTTCCACTTCCTCGTAACAAGCTGTTTTCCTTTGACACCACAGTAGTAGACCTTCTTTGGCGGTCATACCCTCCTCGTTAATATCGCTGATGGTGAACCGCAGAATGAGAGTCCATATTAGCCCAAGGATGATCTTTCTATTTCCATCTACAATATCCTCTGCACCGATATTGGTCATCTGAATCCCCCTCCCTTTGATGAAGTCGAGACTCTTGTTGACATTTTCGAACTTTTGCACACGCAGCCGAGGATTCGAAGCATATCGACCGAGGCCCTCGCCACCGAGGATTTCGAGGAGGTGAATTAAGATGACCTATAACATCATAGACAAAAGTTGTTGTCAATAAGAGATCTCTTCCCGAGTGCTCTTGCGAATATCCGTAATGTAGGGGGGTGGGAGGGTAGGATATCCCTTGGCAGCAGACAGCGGGGCGCACTCACACCGGTGGAAAGGTCCACCACGAGATCTTCGATGAAGAGCCTCCGGACCTTCAACTTATCATTGAGCCTGAACAATCGGTAGAGTTAGCAGGGTGGAACCTAATATGTGTGAGACAGATTAAAGTGAGATGCAATCAAGGGACCGGGTAGCGTATGGGGCCAACACCGAGAGCATTGAAGTATCACTGGGCGGCAAAAGAAAAAGGGCAATCTAACCATTTCGTGAAGGTTTTCTGCTGCACATTGACCCATGATTTCTCAACCGTCAACATGGTGAATCTCGGTGATTATTTAGGACATGCAGGGTGAATTTCGGAGGGTTGATGGTTGGTTCGATTTGACCAGAATAGAAGCACAGACGAGGGATACAGTTTGATAGAGGGGTAAGAATTGAATGGAAAAGGCAGGATCTTCACCAGGAACTAATTAGAAAGAGAATAGAGCGGTAAATACTTTCAGTGCAGCAGCAGTTTTAGTGGCTGGAAAGACCAAGAGCGGAGAGGCAATAATTTAGTTGAGCTAAGATTAGGGGAGTTCAGCAGCAAAAGAAGACGATGTAAGGTAGTCACGGCTTTAATCCCTTTACGGGCGCATGTCAACAAACCCGCTCCCCCACAGCAACCGAATTCCTGCCGTTCTGTCAAGTTTAACTCTTTCTCTCTTTTCCTCTCCACAAATTGAACAATAAGTATACCATATAGTGAAGATTCGGAGTAATATGAAGAACAATGGTATCAAATAAGAGAAATCGTGGTTTCAAATGTTGTTGTTTCATTCCTGTAACTAACAATGGACATGGGTATTTGATCTTACACTATTATCCCCCATTGTCATAAAACCCGGTTGTGCTCTGCCCAAACCATCCGAAGTTCTTTCAATCGGTAAAAAGAAAATAATGTTATTCAGGTTCAAGTCGGGCTTCAAAGGTGATATATATTTCCATGTGTGAGTTTTTGAATAGGCGACAGTACTCTTTAACTTGAAGTTAGTATTCTTCTTAACGCTATAAGAGTGACTCCGAAGGTCAAAATTTATCACTAGAAAAAAAGACAGATCTCATTAACCTTTTTGCTTTTTTTCAGTTAATTAATTCTTAATTAATTAATTTTTATTGTATATATGAATGTTGGTTTTTGTTTTGCTTTCCTAATGGATTTGTGTAAGCGATGATGAGTTCCCGCAATTTATGCTGTATTGGGCATTGCTGCATTACTCAGGTGCATTGTTCCTCTCCGGAGCATTGTCCCCCTTCCAAATAGAAACCGCCCAAAAAAAAAAATGTCCGCCCTCGTTTACGTCTCCATTTCGGTGTGTTTCTCCGCTAGCCAATCCTCCGAGGTTGACCCGTTCCGCCCTCTCAAACTTTAGGCTTGGGTGGTATTGAGATTCACCGCCAGAGTCAAATCGTGATAAGAGTGGTTGATTGATGTTCAAGGCAGTAATGATCGTACCGGGAGATAGCGATCAATCAGTTGATGGTCATGCAGAGATAACATTATCTGCAGTGCAACGTGAAAACTACTCTAAAGTCCAACATAATATTATCTATTATTAAACTAAGGGGCTCCTTTCGACAACTAGTACCAGCCTAAGTGAGTTTCCTGTGTGGTTAAGTGATAAGCTTCAATTATAGTGGCAGTGCTTAAATAGCACTATATACGGAGAACCTCCGGATCTGCACTGTATATTACTCTTTTATTGTCTATGATAGTCCCAAAGCCTGTCCTTTAGATAGAGACAGAATACGAATAGACAAAGGCTAGGACGAATATTAACAAGCAGAATGCGGGTGTAGCGCCGATCCTTCGGAACTTTCAGGAAAGACAAGCTGCGGCCCTAAACCCCAAACGAGATCCACGTTGTAATCCAATGTATGCGGTAACCGCATTCGGAATGACCGTGAATCAGGCAACCACGAGGCATAACCAAGCACTTTTCTGACAAATGCGTTAGGGTAAAAGAATGAAAAGGTATTGAACAATTGAACATTTGCCCAGAAATTCCAAGAAGTCTTGGTGAGACTAGTCGGACAAACCCTCTAAGCGAAATTGGGCCAGAATGGCAAACTACTGTCAGGAACCTTCCTTCAGCCTTTTTGTCATACGAATTAAATGGAACAACCCTGATTTATTATCAAAGCCTGTGAGGTGGATGGCGATGGCGATGGCGATAACCGTCATATCATCATCACATCACCCACACACAACACCATCTGACCCCATCTGACGCTATTACCCACCTCTGTAGGATAAGTATCCCTGTAGGTTCTCCAAAAAAAAGGTCCGCTGAGGAGAACATGCATGAAAGGGGCAGTAAATTCGATGGATCAGTCTGGAGATTCTACATTGTGTTTAATGGTGGAAAATTTCCTTCCCCGCAAACTGGTAGTCGATATGTTAGGTAATGGAAAAGGCCTCAGACAAACCATAAATGGTCTTGAGACCGGCGGTCAAATTGATTTTCATCCTTTCTCTCCAAATTGTTGGGGTAGAAAAGGAAGAGGAGGGGAAGGGAAAAGGAATGATGACAGGAGTTGAGTTGGTTTGTTTTGTTTGATATATTACCTGAACAGATCAAATACATGATTTAGTATGAGATGGTTTTTTTTTTGTTTATTTTATTTTATTTTTCTATATTCTGGGGAATATTGGGAGTAGAAAATAAAAAAAAAGCTACCATTTAAATCATGTCAACAAAATACTACATCGTATTAGCCTCATAAGAAAAAAAAAAAAAAAAAAAAAAAAAAAAAAAAAAAAAAAAAAAAAAAACTGGGTTCCAGTCGCCGTTATCGTTCGGTGACTTAGGTTATCGACCGAAAGACCGAAGTTTCAACTAGACCGGATCCGGGTGCGAGACAGAAGATCTATGGATCTGGTTGGTCGGACCAGCCAGCGGAAGGAGCTTATTCCCCATTCAAGATAAACGTAACGCCACAAAATCTTATTAGTAAAAGAAAAACGCACTATCAATATTCTTCCAAAATTCCAAGTCCAATCAGACCACAGTAGTTGTATGCAAGCCTCCAGCGGGAGCGGCGGCTTAGGTAGTGGCGAAAGTATACCGGTGCCTTAGGTTTCTTTGCTTTACCCGCCTACTTCGAAAGTGGTCCAAGCCTTTCTCGAGGCCCATTCGGTTATATAACTGCCGTGCTCTCCAATTTTTTTCTCTCTTCCCAGTTTCGACAGGAAAGTGGTCGGTTCGAATTGGGAATCTTTTGAACAACTCACCCTGTTCCCCTTCTCCCTCCGTCCCCTTCCCCAGTCACCCCCCCATCTCACCTTCCTCGCTTCGACCTTTTACCTTTTCCTCTCTCACCTCTCACCTCTTCCTACCTTCCCACCTTCCGTTTTCGTCATGGCTTATAGGGAAGGTATCACCGATTATGAGACCAACAAAGTCAACAACAAGGCCATGGAGGCCGGCGCAGAGAACTACGCCGTGCCCCCCAACTATGAAGGGGAGAAAGATATTGTTGGCGAGATGAGTGAGAGGGAACGAGACATCGTTGAAGACGGCATCCACAAGTTCAACCGTTTGGGATGGAAGCGTCTCACCGTGGTCCTCATCGTCGAGGCTGTCGCTCTCGGTAGTTTGTCTATTCCTTCTAGTTATGCAAAGCTCGGTATGGTCGCGGGTGTCATCTGTACTGTCGGTCTCGGTCTCGTTGCTGTCTACACCAGTTACCTCATCGGTCTGGTGAAATTGAAGTACCCTCACGTTGCTCACTACCCCGATGCGGGCCAACTGATGTTTGGCCGCTTTGGAAAGGAATTGATCAACGTCATGCTCATTTTGGAACTTCTTTTCTTGACGGGCTCTCATTGTTTGACCGGCACTATCGCGTTCGTCAACATCACTAGCAGCAGCATCTGCTCCGTTGTCTGGGGTGTTATCTCCGCAATTATCTTGTTGGCCCTCGCCGTCCCTCCTAGTTTCACCGAAATGGCAATCTTGGGTTACGTCGATTTCGTTTCTATCATTGTCGCCATCGGTATCACCATCATCGGCACCGGTATTAAGAGCAACAAGGAAGTTGGCCTTTCGAACGTTGAATGGTCCGCCTGGCCCCAGGAAGGCCTTACCTTCACGGACGGTTTCATTGCAATCTCCAACATCATCTTCGCCTACAGCTTTGCCCTCTGCCAGTTCTCTTTCATGGACGAAATGCACACCCCCAAGGACTACATCAAATCCATCTGGACTCTGGGTGCCGTTGAGATCATGATTTACACCTTGACTGGCTCTTTGATCTATGCTTTCGTCGGTACGGATGTGGGTAGTCCTGCTCTGCTTTCCGCCGGTAACATGCTTAGCAAGGTTGCCTTCGGTTTGGCTTTGCCCGTCATCTTCATCAGTGGCTCTATCAACACCGTGGTGCTCGGTCGTTTGGTTCACGGTCGTATTTTCAAGAACTCGCCTATTCGTTTCATCAACACCAAGATGGGATGGATCACCTGGCTGGCTGTCATTACTGTGGCTACCATCGTTGCCTTTGTCATCGCCGAAGTTATCCCCTTCTTCAACGATCTCTTGTCGATTTGCTCAGCTCTCTTCGTTTCCGGTTTCACCTTCTACTTCCCCGCCCTGATGTGGTTCATTCTTCTCCGTGAGGGCAAGTGGACTGAGCCGAAGAACCTGGCTCTGGGTGCCATCAACCTCGTCGTCTTGCTTATTGGTCTTATCACCCTGGTTGGTGGCACCTACTCCAGTATTGATGACATTGTAAGTATTCCTACAATCCTGACATACGATTTCCAGCGCTTATACTTTCCAGATCCTCAACTACCGCTCAGGCTCAGTCAGAGGTGTCTTCTCATGTGCACCACCGGCTTAAGCGATTCCTTTAGCGACTCAATTCTCTTTCGCTCTCCGACATGGGGCAAGAAAGGTGCTCCAATCTTTGGATAGGGCCAGTAACTTGGCACTTTCCGAGGGTTGGCGGAGCGGGTCGAGATTCTGCTGAGAAAGCGGAATGTTCGTGAAATGGGGAGACTTCGGGACGACATCATAATTTTACGTAATAGTTTCGGATGTCCCCCGAGTCTACCAGCGAACACCTTTTTTTGGGGGCCTTGAAACACAAGCCACCGACCCCTCCAACAAACCCTAGATTGGTTGAACCGGAAGCCATCATGCCGTTATGCGGCCCTGTACAGATACCCGTCTTGTTTATAGTCACTCTGGCGTTTGTTCTTTTGCAGCATCATGTGTATATGTATATTTACGAATGATAGAATATATTTATGACCCCTGTCTCCGTAATTTAACCATTACTACTATTGATCTATTCAAACCTTCAAATCACTGAGTTAACCCAGTCAATGTTCCAATAATTTTCGATAATTTTCGAAATATCTATCACCACCATGCAAGAATCACCCCAGACTCATACCCCAACCATCAAAATTCCCCCAGATGATAGACCCGATCCAATTAGACCAAGACCACGATTCTAGATCATTAAAAAACGGTAAGGTTACATCCATCCCGTCCATTACTGCATTACACGCCGGAATTGTATACAGAAATCCAAAACAAAAACACGTGGATTCTAGAAAATGACGGGACGGCCAGGCTCGGTTCTACGAAAGCGAGAATAACCGCGATGGCACCATTTTGAATTATAGTAAATTAATATTAATACCTATTATGCTGCGTAGGTGTAGTTAATTAGTTATATTTTATTCTTGCTTTTGTTTTTATCATTAGTTGTGAATTGTATCTGAAATGGTGGTTAATGTATTGAGTCATTACGGATGATATCATGAGGCGGGGCTGTGACTGAATTGGAATGGAAGCTTTGCCTTTTTTTGCCATTGTTCCTTTCTTTCCCGGTCATTGGTTTCTTTCTTTTCTTTACACTATTCTTTCTTGAATTGCGATCGTGAGAGCTTTTGAGTTGTTCTTTATTTTCTATTTTCTTAATTTTTGGGTTTGTTCTTTAACTAGCGAATTCAGTTCTTTTACCTTATTTTTTTTTTATAAAGATGTCTACGAAATACGCGATTACGGACTTGTTACCCCTCCCCGAGTCGGAGGTTCAGATTCCCCGCCTCGGTTTCGGTGTCTATCGGTCGCCTACCAATGTGTGTGTGCAGTCATGTCTGACGGCCTTGAAGGCGGGTTACCGGCATATCGATACGGCGCAGTTCTACGCCAATGAGAAGGAGGTCGGTGACGCCATCCGCCAGTCGGGCATCCCCCGCAGTGAGCTCTTCATCACCACCAAGATCCTGGTCCCGGGCGGTTCCCCCGAGGCCACTTATGAGAAGCTGTTGGCGAGTGTCGAGAAGATCGGGGGCCCGGGCGGCTACATTGACCTGTTTTTGATCCATAGCGCGAACTCAGGCACTTCGGGTCGCAAGGAAATGTGGCAGGCGCTGGAGAAGCTCCTGGAAGAAGGCAAGACAAAGAGCATCGGTGTGAGCAACTGGGGTGTGAAGCATATCGAGGAGTTGAAATCATATGCAAAGGTTTGGCCGCCGCATGTGAACCAAATTGAGGTGAGTTTTATATTATGCTTTGAAAAGTGAAGCCGAAGGTCCAGGATGGAGCTGATAGCCGTACCAAATAGCTCCACCCCTGGAACCAGCAGCGTGTCATCGACGAGTACTGCAAGCAGCACGGTATCATCGTCGAGGCGTACTCCCCGATTGTGCGCAACTATAAAGCTAGCGATCCTACGCTCGTCGGCCTGGCGAACAAATATAACAAGACGACCCAGCAGGTTTTGGTACGCTACGCATTGCAGAAGGAATGGGTGCCGCTGCCCAAGTCTGATAACCCGGAGCGCATTGTGGCCAATGCCAATATATTCGATTTTGATATCAGCAGGGAGGACATGGCTGTACTGGACGACTTGGACCAAGGAAGTGCTGGTGCCATTGTGGAGGCCGTCGAGAACGACTAGACTACCGCAACCATGTATATTGGTAGTGTTGACTTGAGCCATAGACAGGTATTAGAGCACTTTTTCTATTCTTAATAATCCGGTCTCTCCATAAGGAACGCATTAGCAGACTGAAGCGTGGAACGAGATGGATTAACATCATGTTTCGATGACACGATCCAGGCAAGCCGTTGTCGGATGAACTGTTTGTTGATGCGGTTCCCTGTACGGGTATAGTTCCCTGGGGTAAATTAGCACAAATGGATCGGAGGTGTCCAGGACTGATGCATACCCTCGTCGTCATAGCATAAGCATAATATAGCGAGCAAAGCGCCTGCAGACAGGTCCTTACCAGACTCGCATGTTACTAGCAGTGATTGAGATGGATTCGACCCCAGTTGAGAGTTTGCAAATTCCAACACCTTATGTAGATGCTTCCGTAGGTCGCGACTTCCCAATTTGGAGTGTCCACATCCAAGGTTTAGTCTTTTAGCATTCCCTTCGGAGGCCTCTGGGCTGCCATTACAATCAATGACTAGGTCGTAAGTGCCACCGTCCGTCAACCGCGGATCGGACTGGCTGATGTATAAGTTTCGCGTTGGCGTTACCAACGTGGCTTGATGGCCAACATCTTGCTTTCGGTGCTCTTCCACCAATCGCTCAATCAATTCGGGTAGGTCTTCCTCGTCTGTGTTCATTAATGTGGACTTATGAGCCCAGAAGACAGGTGGTGTCAACCCATGGGCCCAGCTTTCACTGTCGTCACCGGCTCCCTGGATGTAGCCGCCTTCTGAGATCTCTGCGCCATGGACCCGTTTAGAGGCGGAGCAGAGCACGAAGAGATTGTATTCATCTCCTTTCTGTAGATCGGTGGGATGGAAATAAGAGCGATTCGCCCATGCTACCCTGATCGGCTTCCCTAGTTGCTTCCTGAGATCATCTAAATCGAGCTTGAGATCCTAAAGACCAATCAGCATTTGACGAGAGCAAATGACCGAGAGTCCCGATTACAGGGAGGAATTACCGTGAGCGATTTTACAAAACCGTCGATCCTTCTTTCAATCTGCGACTCTTCCGAGGCACCCAAGAAATTTGGGGGGAACTGCACGGGATGGTATGCAGGGTGGGAAGGGAATAAGGCTCGGTTGATGACCGCAGACCAGATTGGGACAGTCTTTGATAAGGCATCAGGCATCACTAAGGTCTCGTGAGACAGGGTAACAGGTAACAGGTAACAGGTAACATAGGCGAAAAAGGGAGGAAAGAACAGAAAAGAAATAAACTAAATAAACCCCGATTACTTACATTTCCCCCGGCGGGTAGAATCCACGATGATGCATCTACATCAACCATTGGAGGTCAGTATTTATCAAACGATAAAAGCGGAACAAAAAGAATAAGAAGTGATTTAATATGCTCACTGACCCTCCATGCTTCCGAGCGATAGATAAAATCTGCAGGTTTAGTCTACGAAAACTAAAGTCCCATTGGCCCGTATGACCATCCGTGCTCTTGAAGTAGGCGCTGCCGGTTTTGACTTCTGGAGGGATATACCAGCTGCCACATCTTTCGTTGGCGACTAGTGGGAGGTCGTAATACTGAGCAGTTTCCTGCACAAAAGTCGCATCACTTTCAATGGATCTAAGCCGATTTAAAACGGAGAGAGCTGACCGTCGCAAGGACGATAGGGTCTGCGAAATTGTTTGCTCTTTAGAGGGGAATAGAAGTGATGAAACGGACACGGGAAAGGGATCGGAATCACCACTCATGTTGGCAATACAGAGAAAAGAAACCGGACTAAGAAAAAAGGGAACTAGCAATTGTAGAACCAGAACAATATTAGTGTATTGACTGGGTTGCGGATAAGACTAAAGTAGAACAACAACATTTGTTATGCGATTTGAGTAAAAAAAAAAAAAAAAGTGAGGGGTCTGTAACGGTAAGAATTCAACCAATGAGAACCCCGCCTTTGCCAAAGTTATACTGGATAATCAATCAACATAGTGGAGTAATATGTATGTCGTTATGCAGTTGTATGTATGTATGTACATACATACAGTCTAAGGATCGTACATATGGATATTCATTATTGAAATGTAATTTGTCTAGTATATATGTATTATTTGTATAGACCGTAAAAGGAATAGGTAAGGCGCATGCTAAAATAGTACATATAGCCATGGCGGGGTAATGGAAACTAAAGATGTTTAGTATTTTCTCCGGAGTACGAAAATGATTCAAACAAAACCGAGCGCAGTTTATCAGCTGATTCGTGGCTGAGTATGTCTGACTAAATTGACGGTTATACATGAAGGAAATGGACAACTTCACATGTAGCATTCCCTCCGCATGAGCACCCCCGGTGACATGACCTGATTTTAAGATTAAAAAAAATAAATAAATAAATAAATTAGCATTTCACTAAGGTTGAAAGGTTGACACCGTGTTGTACCGGTCGTCCTAGTTTCAGCCTCGTGTAGCATGAAGACCTAAATTGGTCAGACTGAGCGAGGGACGAAAGTGGTACAGATTGCTTAAGACAAGTCAGGAGTTGAAAGGGTTGGCTGAACTAAGATGGTTCACCGGTGTGATTGTTTTATTAAAAAGAATTAGTTGGTATGAGGTAAATACCAAGAAGTAAAGAAAAAAAAACACAGTCCAATGAATGGAATTCCGAAGCAAATGAGGATTCTAGAGGAATGGATGGGATTCTCTGTACTTCCACCAGTACCACTAAACCCCCCGGAGATTAGCGGGAGGGGAAACCAAACAACCGTTGTAAACGTCACGAAATGACCTCAGGCCCCGCTACGCCGCCTTGGATACCCCGGTGGGTTCTCACGTTGTACCCGTAATACTTCCCTGGATTGACAACGTGTTTGCTATTTTCGTTTCTTCTACTTAAGGAACTCTTTTCCCCCTTTGATGATCCGTCCTACTCTACCACTCCTTTGTCTGACGAACCCCGCCATTTTATCAATTCTCTACTTCTGTCTTTGCCAACACACTTTCCCACCTACCATCTCTAATCATATTCCATTGTCTAATACACACCCTACTGTTTAATACATACAATTGAATCGATCGCCATCATGCCTCAGGTTAGTCATTGAGCCCTCCGAGGATGTTATCGCTCTCTAATCCATGGTGTACCATAGATCACGGAAATCTTTTTTGACTGCGACAACACCCTCGTCCTCTCGGAAGAGTTGGCCTTTGAGGCGTGCGCTGACCTCACCAATGAAATCCTTGAAAAGCGTGGGATCTCCGATCGGTACACCGGAGATCAGTTGATTCAAGATTTTGTCGGTCAAAACTTCCGCGGAATGATGATCTCCCTGCAGGCCAAGTACAACTTTGACATGTCCAAGGAGGAACTTGAAGGATTTGTCAAGAAGGAGGAGGACAAAGTCATTGCCAAGTTGGTTGAGAAAGCCCAGCCTTGTGTGGGTGCCACTGAGGAACTCGAGAAGCTGGCTAAATCCAACAAATACCATCTTGCTGTGGTCTCTTCCTCTGCTTTGCGTCGTGTCCAAGCGTCCATCAAGAAGGTCGGACAAGACAAGTTCTTCGAGGAAAACATGGTCTTCAGCGCGGCTACCTCCCTGCCCAAGCCCACTTCCAAGCCTGACCCAGCCATCTACAACTACGCTCTTGAGGTTTGCAAGAAGAAGCCCGAGGAGACAGTGACTATCGAGGATAGCAAGTCTGGAGCTCTGAGTGCCATCCGTGCCGGAATCCACGTTATCGGTTACGTTGGTAGCTATCCCGGCGACGACAAAAAGATAGAGATGACCAAGGCCCTCACGGACCTCGGCGCCAGAGTCATCATGAAAGACTGGTCCGAGTTCCAGGACTGCCTGGCCCAGATTGAGCAGTTGGAAGATGAATAAGTTCGTAGCACTTACGCCGCCATTCCAATGACCCGAACGAGCCATGACAGCGCACGCGTTACGGTAACGCATGATTACTTTCTTTTTTATTTAACAACACATTTCAATTCGTCCGGTCGGCTCCATCGTGAGCAATCTTTTTCGCAGGTTTGACCCTGCTTATTATTCTTTCTTCTCTTCTTATTACCTCGGACGGACCTCAATAATCGTCTATGCCGTCCGACGTTACTCAAGTTCCATAGACAGGCTCATGGACACAGAGATACCTAGTTAGCACATCTACATCTGGTAGACATACAAAAGAAGTTTTCGTACCTACATGCTCCACTATTCCACCTCATTAATAACCACAAGATAGTGGCGTAGCCTATGCAAACTAACCACAATCAACGGCGCTAAACAAGCCAACGAAGAATCCGGGGTCAAACCCACTCACATGCACACGACAAGTGGAGTACGCCACGAGCCCACATTCTAAACTCAGTCTAGCTGCTATAAACAATGTATACGAGAATATCCACACAAGCTGTAATCATCCTGCCTTTCATTTCCAACTCCACAGCATGAACATCACACCACAGAATCTCAACCCTCATCAAATACATAGCACCGGGGTTCAGACTACAAGACAAACCCCACACAAATCTACAGACTCCACACGCCCTTTCCCATCAAATCTGCTCGTCAAGCGCATCCCCAGACCCAGCCTTGACAGCAGCCAAGAGCTCTTCAAACGCCAGTACAAGCTTCTCCGAAACATCATGACTCTCTTTCAGCTGCGCAGCATATTCCCCACAAACATCCTCATCATTTCTGACTCTAAAACACCCAGACCGAGCAAGCACACGCAACGTTTCCACATCACCATAAAGACCCGCAACCCGAAGCACACGTAAATCCAAACACCCCATCCCACAACCAAGAAGAACCCGCAGAACACCATGCGAGTTATAAATCACAGCCGTAGTCAGCAGCGTCTCACCCGACCCCGAAACAGCAGTAACATCAGCCCCATACCGAAGCAACAGCACCGCAAAGCATACATCATCCGTACGCGCCACATGAATCAAAGCCGTCCGGCCATCAACACCAGCGGCCTCGACGTCCACCCCGAACTCCAACAGCGTCTTGAGCACAAGCGGGTCCGTCGCGTTCCGGGCTGCACAATTCAACGCCGAGCCACCGATATACCCGTTCGGCAGGACGGGGTCCGTCTCCGCCCCTGCTTCAAGAAGGAGACGCACGCAGTCGGCGTGGTCGCGGTCCGCGGCGTACGATACAGGCGGGGCGAGCTGGTAATCTAGACTGTTTGGATCTGCGCCGTGGGCGAGCAGCGTGCTTACGCTGTTGGTATCGCCGCGAGCCGCGGCCCAGAGGAGTGGTGTGCGTCCTAGCGCGTCTCTGGCGTGTATGGAGTGCGGGTCTGAGCGGATGGTGTCGTCGAGGGTGGACAGGGATAGTCTGCAGATGATTCTGTGGATGGGGGGCGAAGTTCTGCTCGTCGACCCAGTCGCTCTCCTTTGTTAGACAAGCTAGGGCTTCTTCGTCGGCGGGTGTGAGTCCTTGCAGGAGGATGTCAGAGGCTTTGTTGCGCGCGTTGTTGTCGTAGGGTGATAGCGGTCTTTCTCAGTCTTAGAATCAAGGTACTGTATATGTATATGTATATATATATATATACTGATAAGTGGAACATACCTAAACTCAACATCCGCACCACTCTGCACCAAGAACTTGACAGTCTCATACTGCTTCCCATACAACGCCCACTAATTAAACATCAGCATCCCACTATTGTCAGCGTATGGCAGCGTATGCGCGTGACCTAAGCTTAGTAAGGCAACCACGTGATCTCAGCATGGTATATGTAAACATCCCACAGATCCTATCTTCATAAAAAATTCAAGCGTTTTTACAACTTCATCTAGTTGGCTGTAGTTCTATACCTCCACAGATTATAAGTCTGGAGATTTATCTCAAAGTATCTAAAATACTTTATTTATTTATTCTTCTAAAGCTATTCAGAACTTACTGACAGGTAAATATTATATATTTAAATCTTATTATTATTAAACAGTTATATTAATATAACTCTATTTTTCAGTTATTTTATTAATTTTCTAAAAAACTACAGATAGATAAAGTTGATTTTATTATCTTTAATTACTAAAGAGTTCTATATAAATATAATTATTTTATTTTATTAATTTTTTAAAGAACCACAGATAAATAAAATTAATTTTATTACTTTACTGATTACTAGACAGTTCTATACAGATATAATTATTATATTTTATTTTTTTAAACCACTAAAAAGCTATTACAGATATAATTACTATTATAAAAAATTTTTCTATTCTATTTTACTTATTTTATTCTATTATTAATTATTTTTATAATAATTAAAATATTTAATACTTTAAAACTTCCAATCCTGACAGGTGCTGACTTATACCAGATATAAAAAAAGATAATTATATTCTAAATAAAAATTTATAATATATAATCAGTTATTTCTAGAAGCTTTTTTTATTTAAATAAAACTGAACCCAGAACTATAATTTATATAATTTAATCTAGTTTTTTTACTGTCTCTACTAATCAAGATTTTAAAAAAGTTAAAAAGTATAAAAAAAAATAAAAAAATAGAATTTTTTTAATTAAAAA
>ML742304.1:0-34994 GCA_009193465.1 Aspergillus avenaceus
CTTATGCTGCACATATATTCCTTGTTGACACTTTCGGCTATGGCACTAGAGCGAGATTCACATCCCCAGCTCTGTGGTAACTAAACCCATACTAAGGGGTAAAATAGTTTAGCGCATCACATATCCATTGCCTAATAGAATAATACCCATGTGTGATAACGTTGTTGAATATCGCAAACCACCTTTCGGTACCATTTTTGGAAGTCTCGACTTTGCTTTTTGGTGAGCCCTTCAATTTCGGTTTCTCGGCATGGGGGTAAAAAAAAAAAAAAAAAAAAAAAAAAAAAAAAAAAAAAAAAAAAAAAAAAAAAGAGGAAGGGAAAGGGTTAGGGGAAAATAAAATAATAATAAATTGGAAAAATTCTTTGGACTGGTCAAGTTCCTAAACTGCTAAAGTGGAAGTCCGGGTTTATGCGAACGAGGCTTAACCTAGGACGATCCTACCCAACAAACCACTGTCACATCTGAATGACTATGGTTTTACCTTCCAATGTCAGCAAACAAACAAAGCCTTCGAGGCTTTTACCGAGATATATATGTAAATATGAAGATGGTGATCAATGTCGAGCCCAATATCCTTCAATTTAGGTTAGTAGAAAATAAATTGAGGGTTATGTATTGGAATGGAAAGGATGATCGCAGAGGGAAGGAGTATTGCTTGGCACCTACGATAGCCCTTAATCCGAAGTAAGAACAGTTGAGGCAGTACCTTAAGGTAGTTCAAGGTTGAAAATTCCCGTCGTCGCCTACAGGCAACGTTGTTATTGCCAAAGTAGTCCAGTAGTTTTGATTTTACTCGACTCGGAAAAGTTATGGGCACGTTGACAGAGCGTGTTCTTGACGATCTTCTCTTCAAACAGCTACAAGCGATTGGGGTGGAAAGAAATAAAGGATAAAATAAAAAATAAAATAAAATAAAAATAACCAAAAAAAAAAAAAAAAAAAAAAGAATAGCATAAAGAATAAAACAGCAAATCATAGAGACAGGTATATCGACCTGTGGCAGTGCATGATTCATCCGCTGAAGGCATCGACCACGTTTATCCACGTCGGCTTCGATCTCAACTCATTCTCAAACAGACTATTACTTTTCCTTGAACCCACCTCCCCTTCTTCACCGTGCATTCAGCTCCAACAATACTGAATATGAGGTCTAGACTCGTGACGAAGCTTTCGGACCTGATCATCAAAAACCTGAAATCGACGTTTCAGCCCCCCCTGCCCCCTTCGTTCCTCCATCCGGTGACGACAACCCGTTAATCCACCACGATCATGCCCTCTCGTTACCCCATAGTTCACTTAGCCTTATTGAGCCCAAAGTGCATACCAAGTCATGGTGTCGTTCGGTTAATGCGCCCGATGTAGACTATGCCTATCAAGTCATGAGATTTCCCCCCCTCTCTCTCCCCCAAAAATACCCATTCTGTACTCAACTACCGGGCTCCAGTCTGACTTCAGATCCCAACTTCTGCTTCCCGTGATCTTCGGTATCCAACCTCATCTAGGGCTAGGACCGGTGGAACTCATTTCTTTACGCCCACCATAGCAGATCCTAGGTAGACCCTAGACTCATTGATGTGCAGCGCAGAGCCCCATCCCTCCATGTGGCTGACCCAAATAGGAACAGTTCACTGGGGAATGTAAATGAAGAAAATCGTTGGGGCTGTTCAACCAAGCTGTTAGTGATACGATGGCACAAGGTAGAAGGGAAGGAGAAAAAAAAAAAAAAAAAAAAAAAAAAAAAACGCAATTGGGCCGATGATCCCTATCTCTGCGTTACTCACCTGCCCTCAAGCTCTCTTGGCCCTTCCATTCTCATCTAGCCCGAATCAAGTTCGGATGGATTGCATTCTATTCTTGTATCAAAATTTCTGAAGGTCTTGGTACTGCCGCTGAGCAAGTGGATGACCATGCCGCTCTGGAAGTATATAATTTTCCAACCCCCCTCTGCTGTATCCTCAACACAACCACAAAAACTTCTTCAAATCACCTTCATCCTACTATACAAACCAATTCACATACTAGCGTGAGAATAGTCTACCGTGGCGGTTTTTGTTGTGTCAAACCCTACATCCGCTATCCATTCGAATCGTCGCTGTCTCGTCTTGGAACCTAAACCCCGTGGTATACAATCGTCTGGCGTTATCTTGCACTGTTGCCTTACCATATCAATACCCGGCATTGACATTTCGCCTGCTATTCTACCAAGCATGTCTTCGGGAAGCAACCAACCCACTAAGTAAGTCTTCATCTGTATTCCCAGGAGACAGAATGCTTACCGATTGTTTTTCAATAGGGTTACAAACGGCGTGAATAAAGGACTCAGCGCCGGAGACCTGAACCATGTACCGGACGGAAGCAGTGGCATTGTGGTAGATCGCTTTTCACAGTCATCGGCAGCGGATGAACCTTACTTTGCTCGTGCACGGATACAGGATCGTTCGGATCATGTATCACGCCTTTCAAGTCAACTGAATGCAACTGAGGAAATCATGAAACAATGAGAATAATGACTCCAGGAATCAATGAAACAACAAAACAAAGGTTCTACTGTCTAAGGCCCATAAAGAATGTTCTATGTACATGTCTAGCAGGTCATATATAGTCATAAAGGGGTACCTGTTCGCCGGAGTGAGGCAGCATGAGCCCATTCTCCGGGCAAGAATAGCCCTCGAGGTCCCAAAGAGAGACCTATTCACTGGCAGAGGCTTTGGCTACCAGACAGTTGTCAATGCAACACATCTAAGATCTCTTGCGCTACATCATCATATTTCGTACTGGGGAATTCATGTCCCGCATTGAAGTATTTGAAACTCACATGTCCCTGGAGAGCCGAAGTAGCATCGGGTACTAGCTCATCCTTAACAATGATAGAATCATGATCACCGCACATGATAACGACTTTATCACTTGGTAGGCCATTCAGACGTTGATACTTGGACGAGAGTTTGCTTTGAGCAGACAAAATCGCACCGAGTCGCTCCCAAGTAGCCCGTTGGCGTTGCTGCAATATGGGGCCGTGAAGCATACTAGACATGAAGGCATGAACGAAGCCAGCGTGGCTTCTAACTTGCCATTTCACTGCCCCTGGAACATTAACATGTGGATAGGCCCGAGACAGCAATTGAACACCGGCACCATTTTGCGAGGGAAGTTCCTCAACAAGTGCATCCGCAGCATTGAGCTTCTCATTCTTGGGCTTAGGGGTGACCAAGGGGCCCGCGCGGAGGCGACGACCAACAAGGAATCCTAGGACTTGTTCTGGGATGAGGCCACGGCTGTAGAGAAGTCGGGATTGGAAGCTGATTTGGGAGTCGCGAAGCAGACCCGCTGGCGCCAGCAAAACCAGTGACGACAATAGCTGGGGAAAGTAAGAAGCAAATGACGCCGCAATGCCACCCCCCAAGGAGTATCCAACCAAACAGAACCGACCGGAATCACCTCCCGTCCATGAGAGTGAAGAAGAGCTCAAGACGAGAAGTATCTGGCTTGCAAAAAGTCGGTCATCCTGGGGAATATCCGACGGGCAGTCTGAGTAACCTCTGCCAAACCTAATGAAAGAAAATCATTAGAGGGGAGTACACAGGAGGTAAGCAGTTATGGCACAAAGCGACTTACAGATCAAAAAGCATTACCCGGCAGCCTTGGTCGGCTAAGGCATGTGCCACTCCGCCCAGGGCAATGCAAGGTGTAGTGATTCCATGAACGAATAGGACCTTGGGGCCATCAACAGGGCCCCATTCATAGACACGTATGGATCCGTACGGAGTCGATACATCACGGGCACCCGGGAACACATCGGTGGGCAAAGGAATTTCATCGGTCCCTTCGCCCGATTCCGATGGTGAGACCACAGGTCGGGGACAATGGAGGACCGAGCCTTCTGAATGCTCTTGCGGGAGCAGGGAACGAAGTAGGAGCCCCACTGTGAGCGAGACCCCGGTCGCAGCCAGCAGACGAAGTTGGCCCTGATTCTCAAGAGAATGGCGAAGAATGTCGACGGCTTGGTCATACCAAGCCATCGGGAGAAGGTTTTCCATTGTTTACTACAATATAATAATAGGTTATAGAGCTCATAACATAGGTACGAGATGTCAAAGCGGATAGTGGTCAACAATGAACTTGATGTCAGGCCGAAATGAAGTTTGGTTGGTCTCGTGAAAAGGGTCCATCTTTTTCCTATTTAGGAATCTGATAAGGCAGGAACCGATAAGGCAAATCTTCCGTTAAACCGAGGTTACAAGGTTGTTCCTCTATTAATATAATCATTGTTATGATTTAGTAAATGGTCTAGAAAACTTCGTAGAGAAGAGCAAAATATTTTGTCGAAGTTCTCAAATTATTCTTCCCCATTAATCAAATACAGTATTGTTTCGATTCTACCGTGGATATGTTATCCGTACTGCTAAAGTAAATACTAGCAGTAATTTGTATCATTTAAATATAAAATCCGTGTACTAGTAGTAGAAGGAAGTATCTGTAACTTCAAAACTTGTGCCGAGTAATGTCAATCCATAAGCGCTTCTTCATACGGGAGGAAAGACAAACGAAATAAATAAATCATCCCAATACATATATTTCCAGTACAATACTTACTACTCGGTACGTATGATCACCCGTTCATTCGAGAGACATGAACATGCGAGACAGAGCATAGTACTATCATAATCTTCTTTAAAATTACCGGGTGAATGATCTCAAAAAATAAAAAAAAAAAAAAGAAAACCCTCCAATGATTCCTCTTAATCTACAAATCAATACGGAGCTTCTCAATCACTAGAGTGATACGGACCCTTCCTCCGTTTTGGCTTCATTGCCGGTTAAAGTACAAAATATGACAGCCGCCGAATATCAGGCAGAAGAGGTTTCATGAGGAAACGATCTGCAAGGTACATCCCCACCAAATTAACTAACTCTACAAATCCTAGATATTGACAACGGTATTATGCCCGCTTACGAAGGTAAATCTCATTTCATTCAAGAAAGCCTGCAGGGATTCTCATAGCCGGACAATCACCGAAGACCTTTGAAGGCATACGATCAACCGTATGATGTCTCGTCCCGACCATTCGATCCAAAAAAAAAAAAAAAAAAAAAAAAAAAAAAAAAAAAAAAAAAAAAAAAAAAAAAAAAAAAAAAAAAAAAAAGATTAGAATAGAATACAATAACAATTTCCCGATAGCATACGACAGCCACGGTTCCATGAATAACAGTACCGGCAGATCATGGCTTTACTATCATTGATGGATCTTCTCCCCCGCATTTCGGAGATCAGCAATAGTCACCCTTTCATCTAATCAATTCAATCTCCCGATGCTTCAGATTCTGCATCTTGACCAATCAGTGCTACAATCAGGCCACGCACTTCTCAATCTTACTTGCCTTGCTTCTAGCATGGTTCCCTCATCCTCGTTTAACTTCCAAGGGAGACTTGGTTACCAGAGAATAAGGTACCTAGGCACTGTATAGACTCGAACAATATCGGCTTAGTGCGCTACCAAATGTGACAAAGGGCACGGTTACTGTCCGTTGCTCATGCAGTCTAGTAAAACAGGATTATAGTACGGGACATCTCTTGATTCCCTGAACTTCGTCAGTAAATCACTAGGTAGCCAACCGGTAGCGACCTTTTTCTCTCTCGCTCAGTCATTCTCCATGTGATTGGTAGAGTTCACAGGGAAGCATGTGCTAGGTTCCCACATGGCTATGCATTTGCTGAAATGAGTAAGGGTGATGGTTTCTTCCTTGCGCGTAATCCTCCAACAAGAACCGTTCCAGATACAGAATCATTGGGCATGCTACCGGAACATTTGTAATGTACCATTTCGACAGATACAGATCGGAGCGGCCTCCGTAGCCGCCTTAGACCACACGCACACAGACATACAACTGCAGTGAATAGGCATGTAAGCGTTCATTATACCGGAGCATTCTGGGCTCCACTCTTGGCTATTCTCCCTCCATAAGGGACCCGCCCATGTGATGAGGATAACCACTTTCAACCTCGAACTGGTAGAGCTTCTCAATCATTTTGAAACAATCAGTATGGCGGCACAACGGTCCGCTGCACCGACTGGGATGGCTCAGACTCTATCGACCTTTTTTCCCGGTGTGTTCAGGTGGTGACCGCAAATTTGCTGGGCCAGACAAACTATTTAAAGGGCAGCTTTCCCACGAAAGATTCAGGTATTCCCTCTGCAGGACAGACAGCGAAAGACAACACTCAGCCCACTCGAATCAACAAGAAATCTTTCTTTACGCCTTCGTGGAAATGCATCAACGCGCTTTGCTTTTCTCTGCCTTTTGGACTGCCGTCCAGGCCCAGCAGGCTGGAACGCTGACGGCGGAAACCCATCCTTCCTTATCTTGGCAAAAGTGCACCGCGGATGGCTCTTGTACCGAGCAGAGTGGTTCCGTTGTGCTTGATTCGAACTGGCGTTGGCTTCACTCAACGGATGGTTCAAACAATTGTTACACCGGCAACACTGTAAGTTTCCCTTTTGCCTGAAAGGGAAGACCCCAATGACTGCAAACGGTCTGCTGACTGGCACGGTTTCAAGTGGGATGAGAGCCTTTGCCCTGACAATGAGGCCTGTGCTTCAAACTGTGCCTTAGATGGGGCTGACTATGAGGGAACTTATGGCATCACCAGTAGTGGCAATGCTCTCACCCTCCAATTTGTTAAGGGCGCCAATGTTGGTTCGCGTGTGTACCTGATGGCAGATGACGACAAGTCGTACCAGACATTCAACCTTTTGAACTCCGAGTTTACGTTTGATGTCGATGCCGGTGACCTCCCCTGCGGCTTGAATGGTGCCGTGTACTTCGTCGCCATGGCCGCCGATGGTGGAGTGGGTGATTATCCTGCTAACAAGGCTGGTGCCAAGTACGGTACTGGTTACTGTGATTCGCAGTGCCCAAGAGACTTGAAGTTTATCAATGGTCAAGTAAGCAGTCCTTGCCAATCCGTTCGATCATATTTCACATATTGACATTCGACTCTAGGCCAATGTTGAAGGCTGGGAGCCCTCCGATGGTGACAAGAATGCCGGTGTTGGCGGCCACGGTTCTTGCTGCCCCGAGATGGACATCTGGGAGGCGAACAGCATTTCCACAGCGTACACACCCCACCCTTGCGACAGCACAAAGCAGACCATGTGCGAGGGAGATACATGCGGAGGAACTTACTCTGGCGAGCGTTATGCTGGTACTTGCGACCCCGATGGTTGTGACTTTAACGCTTACCGTATGCGCAACGAAACGTTCTACGGCCCTGGTTCCGAATTTATCGTTGATAGCTCCTCCAAGGTCACGGTTGTGACCCAATTCATCACTGAGGACGGTACCGACTCTGGCATCCTTAGTGAGATCAAGCGCTTCTATGTGCAGAACGGCAAGGTCATCGCTAATGCGGAATCAAATGTTGACGGAGTTTCTGGCAACTCGATTACCTCTGAGTTCTGCTCTGCCCAAAAGAAGGCTTTTGGCGATGACGACATCTTTGAGCAGCACAAGGGTCTCAGCCAGATGGGTGCAGCGCTGTCCTCTATGGTTCTCACCCTCAGCGTGTGGGATGACCATTATGCCAGCATGAAGTGGTTGGACAGCGTCTACCCAGACGATGCCGACAAGACCGCGGACGGTGTCGCCCGCGGTACCTGTGAGCCCGGTGTTGGAGACCCCGAGAAAGTCGAGTCGCAGCATGGTGATGCCACGGTGACTTACTCCAACATCAAGTTTGGCCCTCTCGGCTCTACTTTTGACGCTCCCGCTTAAGCTTCTACAACTTGGGCGATGGGCGAAGATGCACACTCTGCATAAAAAAGAGAGAACAGAATGGCGGGGAGAAAGCCTTTTTGAAGCCAGATGTTTCTAGAGTTTGAAATACTCTTTGTTCCTATTTGTTCCATTCTCCTGGTTCTGCCGGATAGAATCGGGCCTTGAGGTCAAAATGGTTGACTGATGTTTTTATTTTGATTTTGTTCTGATTTCTGTTGTGAATTTCATGTTTGATAGTATAAGTTTCTTCTTATTTTCCATTCTTTTTGTTGTATTCAATTGATCAGATCAATGGAAAGTATGATTTATTGTTTTACATTAGGGATCAGTAAGAGAGTAAAAGTTCTATAATACCTAAAGGACAGGATAAATTACTGTTATGCGGGAAGATCAACAAAACCGGAACATTCATCGGGCCGCTTCTTTCATCCCCGAAAAGGGAAATCGATCCGAGCTTTATCCAAGTGGTTTTGTTCTGCAGTAAAAAGAAAACCTTACTTGCTCTGTTTTTCAATTTCCCCATTGCGCCCGTCATGTTTGACACGGTCTGCACATTACCGCTGTCGGCGGACTTATTTACCCAGGCCATTCATCCCAATGAGCCAATTGTCTCTGTGGGACTTTCTTCCGGCCATGTTGAAACATTCCGTCTTCCATCCGAGGAAGTTGACAGCGATGATGACCAGGCCTCTACTTCTTCGTCGCGGAATGGCCGTGGACATATAGATACGATGTGGAGGACAAGACGTCACAAGGGTAGCTGCCGGTGTTTGACATATAGTCTTGATGGGGAAACTCTATACTCGGCAGGTACCGATGGTTTGGTAAAAGCTGCGAAGGCGGAGACCGGTGTGGTGGAAAATAAGATTGCAATTCCTTTAGAGAAAGACGGGTGAGTCTACAGCTTGCTTTGGTTGCTCAATTACTTGTTTCCGCTTTCTTGATGTCATTCGTCATCCAATGTCTAATATGTGTTGCTCCCTGCTTCTAGTTCCGTTGATGCCCCCACCGTAGTCCATGCTCTTTCTCCTCAGACCCTTCTCCTCGCCACCGATTCGAGCGCACTGCATCTTTATGACCTTCGTACCCCATTCTCCCGTGTCTCGGCTCGGCCACAGCAGTCCCATCACCCCCATGATGATTACATCTCATCGATCACGCCGCTGCCCGCTTCAGATACGAGCACTTCTGGATTCAGCAAGCAATGGGTTTCAACCGGCGGTACTACATTGGCCGTCACAGATCTCCGTCGAGGAGTAATGGTGCGGAGTGAGGATCAGGAGGAAGAATTGATTAGCTCTACGTATATCGGCGGTTTACCCACGACCGGTACAAGCCGCGGCGAAAAGGTAGTTGTTGGTGGTTCTAGCGGAGTTTTGACGCTCTGGGAGAAGGGCGCATGGGACGATCAGGATGAGCGCATTTACGTCCAGCGGAGTGCCGGCGAAGGCGAATCCCTGGAAACCCTTTCAGTTGTCCCCGACGAGCTAGGCAAGGGCAAGATGATTGCCGTTGGTCTTGGTAGCGGTGGGGTGAAATTCGTCAAACTCGGCCCCAATAAGGTTGTCTCTGAAGTCATGCATGATGAGACTGAGGGTGTCGTCGGGCTAGGATTTGATGTGGAAGGTCGTATGGTCAGCGGTGGTGGACAAGTGGTCAAAGTTTGGCACGAAGCAGTGGAAATGGGCGAAGCGAACGGAGATGTTGCGGGAGGTAAACACATGCTTGGAGATAGTGATGATGATAGTGACGGCGATGACTCGGATGATAGCGACCGAGAACGTGGCGAGTCTGGCGACAAAGCACGTCGCAAGCGTAAGAAGAACAAGGGTAAGGACCGTGGCGGTGGTCAGCACGTCATGGCATTTCATGACCTCGATTGATTAATACCCGTATCTCGAGCGAGACAAAGAGCCAAAATGTCGATGATATGCAGGACGGATCAAGGCGTTTAGTTGATCATTTTATACGACCGGGAAGCATTGGAAGCTAAATCAGGCATAGGCTTCGGTATTATTCGCATAAGAGGAGCTATGTTGTTTTGTTCAATCATTGATAGCATATTATTGCTAAATCATTCATCGTCTGCTATCGGTGTTGACAACCCATTCTTCTGTAGAACCGAGCGAGCGGGGGATCCAGCCATGATTTCTGTCTATATATGGATTGTGCAAAGGCGCTCATGTGCGGCTGTCGGACTACATGAAGAGAAGTATTTTGTCTTGGGTTTGATCGAAGTTAACAGTCTTTATAATGACGGCTTATAATCATCACCAGTCCTTGGACTCTATCAGTGGGGTTTCCGAGGTTTAGATAAGGGCTGCACTGAACCGCGGCTAATCAACACTGGTAATTGTTACCTTCTTACACCTCACAGTACAAGTACTCTAATAAATCTCAAGTTTCTTCCTGTCGGAAATGATCACTGCCGAAAGCTCGGTCGCCCCGTGGATCGAGACCCACGGCCAAAAGATTTTCCCCAATGGCTTCATGACGTGCCTTTGCGGAACCGGTGGGGTGTGGGGAGCTAAGGGATTATTCACGATGATCAAAGCTTCATCGGATATTGGATAAGCCTATGAGAGTCTGAGTAATTATATCGGCCAACTCTCCTGATTTTAATTACTTATTGCATATATTTGTGTGTGCTCGGCCGATGTTCATACTTTCTTCTTTGCCCTTATTAGTCCAAAGTTTCCTCTGCAACATACTGCGATGGACGCTTTCGAATACAACGCAAACCCGGGGCGGGTTCTCTTTGGCAGTGGCACGATACAAAAGCTCCCCGATGAAATCGCTAGGCTTAATTTGAATGCTCCATTGGTGCTGTCAACTCCTCGGCAAGTCGGCCAGGCAGAGAGAGTCAAGTCTGTTCTCAGCGGTCAAGTGGCGGGTATTTTTAGCGGTGCTGCAATGCACACTCCGGCACATATCACTGAGAAAGCGCTTGAATATGCAAAGGCACAGAATGCGGATCTGGTAGTTTCCATAGGTGGGGGAAGCACCGTCGGACTGGGCAAAGCGATCAGCATC
The DNA here is from genome assembly GCA_009193465.1 of Aspergillus avenaceus. Classification (NCBI taxonomy): domain Eukaryota; kingdom Fungi; phylum Ascomycota; class Eurotiomycetes; order Eurotiales; family Aspergillaceae; genus Aspergillus; species Aspergillus avenaceus. The sequence continues at coordinate 10,813 of ML742304.1, forward strand.
CGTACAGGATTGCCGCACATTTGCATTCCTACCACCTACGCTGGTAGTGAAATGACACCAATTTTGGGCGAAACAGCCGACGGACTGAAGAAAACTCGTTCGGACCCTAAGATTCTCCCCGGGACCGTTATCTACGATGCCGATCTTACCATGACTCTGCCACCAGCTATGAGTGCCACTAGCGGTATCAATGCTATTGCTCATGCAGGTAAGCTCTGATGAAATTGCTTTCTATGATTCATTGTATTGCGCGAAAGCTCAACGGTTATACGTGTAGTTGAAGCACTTTACGCCCGCAACACTAACCCCGTCATCAATTTAATGGCTCTCGAGGGTACTCGTGCATTGGCATCAGCCCTCCCAGAGATCATCGAGAACCCAAGCTCGCAGTCAGCCCGGTCTTTGGCACTTTACGGAGCTTGGCTTTGCGGGACCTGCCTTGGAAGTGTGGGGATGTCTATTCATCATAAGCTCTGCCATACCCTCGGTGGGAGCTTCAATTTGCCCCACGCAGAAACCCACACAGCGGTCTTGCCTCATGCGATCTCATACAACGCGCCAAAGGTGCCTGAGGCTATGAAGAAATTGGCGGAGGTGCTCCCTGAGAGTAATGGAGACGCCATCCACGGACTGAATGTTTTACTGTCCAAATTGAGAGTCAAGCTAGGCTTACAGGAGTTTGGCATGAAGGAAGAGGATATTGACCGGGCAGCAGATATTGCTGTCAGCAATCCCTACTGGAACCCACGAGAGATCGAACGGACACCGATTCGTGAGCTCATTCGGCGTGTTTGGAAGGGTGAACCGGCCCGAGGAGATTTGTAGACTGGGGAGACTCTTTCTTTCTCATTTCTAGGTATACATCAGTACTCCGTTCAAAGTAAGGTTCTATCCATAAGGTAATGACAATCTACACATTCAAATCACTGAGGGAAAAGATAGCAACGTCCCGAGACGTGGCCAGACACCCCAGCATGTGCTGGGACCTATCAGAACTGGAAGCGCTTTTAGTGCCAGTAGCATGGCCTCGATGAGAATATACGTACCCTGGTAGCATTGAAATGGCGAACATCTATAGGGCTGGATAGATCTATATTGACCTTTACCTACTGTGCAATCAACATCTACTTCAAGTATGATCAGATATTTGGAGCCTACCTCTACGTCATGTATGGAGAGCACAAAGGACCTGTAGTACCTAGTGAGTTAGATTGTCAATAACAAAAAATCGGACATAGTTCCGCCTTTATAGCTCAGTGGTAGAGCGCTTGACTTGTATATTCTCTCTGAGATCAAGAGGTCCGTGGTTCAATCCCGCGTGGAGGCACATTTCTTTTTTTTTGTTGCAAATTGCAATTTACACCTATTTTGGGTTTAGCGGCCACTTCAGCACCTCTAAAATAAACATACCTGTATTCCGCTACCAAGCTACTACGGACTATATGGTGGACAGGCGCAATGTAACGATAATCTATCCGGACCGCGATAGAAGATCACCATGTACAGGGACAATGTCTATTCTAATTCCTTTGAAAGGCAGCCCAAAACATCCGTTTCACCTTTACCACATGGTATGGATCTTGTTGAAACGAAAACTACCTGGACCTCTTGAGTTACTTGAAAGTTGAGCCTATCAACATGCTTGTGGGAGATCTTCACAAGCTTAAAGCCAGGTCCAGACTCCAGATCTTGTCTCGTTTCACTGTACAATCATCGCTATATTTCACACAGGCCCGGTCCACGGGTGTAAAAGATTCATGCTCTCAGGTCCAAGCAAAGCATTTAGCTGTGTATTCTGACGTTATCCCAGATCGATGAAGGCTTTTACTCTCGTCCGAAACGCGATCCTTTGTTAGGGTACAACCGTACAAGATATAGTAATACAAGGATAGATAATTCAGGGTATTTTCTATAAATCCTATACACTCTTCACTCAATAGAGTAAGCTCACCTAAACGAGCCCTGGTGTAAGTTGTCATCTCTTTAGTCTTTGCGTTGAGGCATATGGTATAGCTGAAAAGGTTTAAAATGATATATAATCTATTCAACTATGCCCCCTGTCATAGTAAAAGTAGCAGGCGGGCGGGCGCACGGTCCTTTGTTCCAAACTCCATTTGGCCTCCAGTGAGAGTCGTAGATAGCTATCCTTATTATAGATTCGCCTCTATAGCTCAGTGGTAGAGCGCTTGACTTGTATATTCACTCTGATATCAAGAGGTCCGTGGTTCAATCCCGCGTGGAGGCACTTTTTTGCCCTTCTTTTTTTTACAATCGGTAAATTTTCATCATACAGAGTACATGAATATTTCCTCGACAAGAATATTACTTGATAATTACATATACTATATAGTACTAAAGTACCTTGACATCAGTGCTAGAGATTCCTACAGTGTCTGAGATTACTGACATAGCCGGAGCCTGTGATTCGCAGGTCCCGGACATTACTACAAGACAAAAAAAAAAAAAAAAAAAAAAAAAAAAAAAAAAAAAAAAAAAAAAAAAAAAAAAAAAAAAAAAAAAAAAAAAAAAAAAAAAAAAACTCCCCCACTACATAACCCCGCCAATTCCGACAATCCTCACTCAACTCACCGTATCCAACATTTTCATTGTCCGATCATATATGTTCTTCCGTCATTCTATCTTCTAAAATAAAATGGCTTCCGAAATGGAGGCAGCCCCTGTGCTTTCCACCCCCGATGACCGTATTCTCGAGGCCACAGAACCCGTGGTATCACAAGATACGACTCGTGCCTCCGACGAGGAGCTTTCGATCACATATGATATTGATCGCACACTGAAGGAGATCCGGGATGCGCGCTACAAACGCATTGCCCTCCAGTTCCCCGACGATATGCTCCCGGACGCACCGCGAGTGTTTCAATTGCTCAGCCGGGGTCTGGCTACACCAAACACGACGAACAATGGCACCCCGCCGGCTCAGAATGAAGAAGCTGCAAGTAGAGCACCAGAGAGCTTGGAGAAATCGGTTTCCCAGCTTAGTGTGTCGGATACAACGGAATGGTCACCAAAACTCTACATCTTGGCCGATACATCGTACGGGACTTGCTGCGTTGACGAGGTGGCCGCGGAACATGTCGACGCAGATGTCGTTGTGCACTATGGCCGGTCATGTCTGTCTCCGACCTCAAGGCTGCCCGTGATTTATGTCTTTACGCATAAAGCTCTCCCGATCGATCCCGTTCTTCGCGCCTTCAAAGAAACTTACCCTGACCCTACCACGAAGGTCATCATCGCAGCTGATGTCACATATACCGACCATATCTCAACGATACACTCACGACTGATGCAAGACGGTTATACCAACCTGTATGCTACAGATTTACTTCATGACCCTTCATCAGTCATTCCCAACCGGACGGTGCCAGATTCGGTTCGCGAAAACCCCGACTCCTTGTCAGAATGGCAACTTTTCCACATTTCAGACCCCCCAACCGCTCTCCTCATGACACTTGCGTCTCGTGTTTCGGCCATCCATATTTACCCCACAGACGATTTGTCGAGCGGAAATATCAAGCCATTGCCCGCATCGACGGCGAAGGCCTTGGGACGCCGATATGCTATCCTAACATCTCTCAGTACTGTCCCCATCTTCGGTATCTTGGTCAACACGCTCAGTGTCAAGAACTATATGCACATTGTCGAGCACGTGAAACGAAAGATCGCGGAAGCCGACAAAAAGAGCTACTTGTTCGTGGTGGGCAAGTTGAACGCCGCCAAGGTGGCCAATTTTAGCGAGATCGGTGGATGGGTGGTCATCGGTTGCTGGGAGAGCTCCCTTGTTGACAGCAAAGACTTCTGGAAGCCGGTAATTACTCCATTCGAACTGGAGCTTACCCTCCAGGGAGATTCTGAGCGGGTCTGGACGGGAGCCTGGCAGAGTGATTTCCAGAGCGTTCTCGATAAGCCCCAGGAAAACAAGGACGATGACAATACAACTGGTGCGACCGCGGAAGGGGAAGATGATATGTCGGAACCGGAATCCGCACCACCTGAATTTGACTTACGGACTGGGAGATATGTGTCTCACTCGCGGCCAATGCGGAATCCTGCACCCCGCGTTTCTGCTCAAGGAGAAGACGCGACATCGGCAGCCAGCGGACCATCTGCTGCGCGGGCGTTGGCCCGACGAGCTAAAGGTGATTTAGCCATGGTCGGTGGGACCTTCTCCCCCGGCGCGGAGTTCCTTCGATCGCAACGCACATGGACGGGGTTGGGAAGCGATTTCGATATTCAATATGAAGAAGATGCCCCGGATAGTACGCTGGTGGTGGAAGGGCGCAAGGGCATTGCAAGGGGATATACCGTGGGCGAGTCAATAGACCGGCACTAAAAACTCAAGACACTGTTATTTTTTTCCACCCCACGATTAGAAAAGATCGGTGATAAGAGGATCCCATTGAACTGATAAAAAAAGAAAAAGAAAAAGAAAAAGAAAACAAAACTATGTTATTTATACCCTATTTGACTTGGTCTCAACCTAGAAATGGAAAGAAACCCAGAAAACCCAAGGGTTGATTTACCTTGATACCTATAGATCGATTCCACCCTGTCAAGCTCAAAACCAAAAAAATCCAAACCACTTTTTTTTTTTTTTTTTTTAATTATTATTTGTTTATTTAACTTTGATTCATGATTCTCTAGTCAAATGAAGAATTGACAATAATTCCCAAAAAGATCGCAAATCATCGACCTATCACATGATGCAAGCGGGCAGATTGTCGGTCGTAAGGCCGTTGGTTTTTGTCCCAATTATGAGTTGTCAAAGCCACCCTCGACCACTGTTATCTCTCGCTCTCGCTCGCTCTCTCTTTATTCCTCTTTCCCCTCCTCCCTCTCCCCTTGGATGGCCTGGCATGATGTCCAACTCCTGAATAGTTATTGTTCTCCTTGCGCATTGTCGCCCTTCATCTTTGCATCCTTATGATGCGCTGCGTTTTCCGCATTCTCCGCTGTGTTCGCGATTCCGCGTCACTTTAATCCAGCAAATCATAGCGTGACCGCTAGACGCAAAGACAAAAGCGCTTAACGGCGCTTCCAAGTCCTTCGTTTATAAATCAACTGCCAGGATCTTGCAACATCTGGCATCTACCCAAAACGATGGATGTTAATATTGGAGACGACCAGCAAGTGCTGGTAGACTCCGCTTTGGAACAGTCGCTTATCCCAGCCCAGCGTCCCCTCTCGACCTTTGAACAAGTCGTTACAACCCATGCTCCTATTCTCGAATCTCTACTACTTCAACTTCCTACCGACTCCACCCTCAAGCTTTATCACACCTCCCGCTACCTCCGGTCCTTCTTCCGATCTTATCCAACAGCATGGAAGTACTTGTCATTTCGCTTATACTTTCCCTCGGGCACCCCATCCCCTCTACGAGTGATCATCCCAGGCAGCCCGGAGCCAGTGGTACCCCGACAGTCGAGGCCATACGCCCTTGACCAGTTGTTGATGAATGTGGTGGTGCCGTTCAGTCCCTGTCTGAGAAGCTTGGAGTTAGACAACACAGCCGTTTCCGGGCAGATCCTCATCTCGACTGTCTTACATTCACGACGAGAAACATTGGAACATCTGTCAGTTCGTGGATGCAAGAATGTCTCTCTCAAGTACCACATCATCCCTTATTTGACCATGTTTGGGCTCCAGTATGATGTGGATATGGAAAGGAACATCGGAAGCTCTTCTTCGACCAAACGCCTCGCCCTTAAAAGCCTGTATACGTACCGGTGTCGTCATCACCGGAGGCGACCGTACCTTTCCTCCTCGTTAACGCGAAAGGACTCGGATTCCGAGCCGACGCACGAATTGGTCAATCTCTGCCACAAATTGGGGATCTGGACTGATACCGCGTGGTGTTCCACGCCCGCTGGTCGATGCTTCAGGAGGAGAGGCTATGTTTCCATGAGGGTTCCACAAGGGTCCGCAGAGGTTTGGGTGGTCTTCGATCGGCTGTGGCGGTCCAAGAACTGGCTTGGCCCTGTGGACCAGGGAAACCGTCTGCCCAAGAGGGACGGTAAGCTGTGGGAACACGGCGAGACGGGTTGTTACGGTGAAGCCCTGGGGACCGGAGAAGACGGAGATTTGGGTGAGGGGAAAATGGCGCCTGCGCATGTTCGTAGGAGCCACAAGCGGTTTGTTGAGAATATCCGCTGTGATAACTGCTATGAAGAGATCCCAGAGAGATGCGAACAATGCAGCGTTTTGATGCACTGTGTCGGGTGCCGGAAGACCCTTTGTGCTAGTTGTGCCTATGATAGACCTTACATTCGTCCACGACGTCCATCGTCTCTATCGGCAGAATCTAAGCAACCCTTTTGGTGGGCACCAGGTGCCACTACCTCTCCGTGCCTCATGCTGGACCCACCTGCCAGTGCTGCCGACAGCGATACACTGGCCCACACACCTTTCCCCGCCTATCCGGCGCTGAGATTCCACTGGTGCTGTACGGAACCGATCTTCTCCGGGGGCGGTGGTATTAGCATTGGAACTCCCAACCGGGACGTAGATCAGGTACGGGCGGCACCTCTGCCCCGTGGTCAAGGCTGGGAGGATCTAGAGTACTCGGCACAGGAGTGGAGCAAAACGTTTCCCAAGTACGCTTACGGTGATCCGCGCAAGCCTGATTACACGCTCGAGACCGGTCATATTGCCATGATGAAATGGTTACTGGGGCCGCCTGACCGAGAGCCCACGGCCTGTCCACGTAATCTGTGTCAGGAATGCTACGACACTCCCCAGTGGAAGGTCCACTGTAAAAGTTGCTCGAAACCGTTATGTATTGAGCATGACCTACGCGGTCTCCGGTTACGAATATGCGGTTACCGCGACCTCACACTCGAGAAGATGTCCATTCAAAACGGGGCCGGGTCTGACTCTCAGCATCCCAATGACTCTTCTGCACCATCGCATGCTCCCCATACTGTTGGTTTCGAACTGCCGTACCGGACCCACCCGGCTATGGGTTCGACAGCAAGTAGCTTTACCGAGGATACCCCCGCAGAGGGCGTACCAGACCCTAGCAATCACGCCTCGCAGGGCGCCGGTGACCCTTCGGCAAGCGATTCAACACTGCACCGCCGCTTAACGAGCTTCTCAGTTTCAAATTCGAACCGGTCTCGTTCTTCCTCTCACTCTTCGGCCGATTGTGAATCGCAGCCAGATGCGCCGAAGTGGCAAGGTTGCCAATCTTTCTTTTGCCCCCAATATCGGGCCGTGGGGGACCAGCGACAGAGGTGTGGCAGTGTCCTTCGTGAATGTACGAGCTGTGCAGTACACGTGTGCCAGGACTGCGTGGAGGCCAACCCTCCCTGCAGCTGCTCTTATTGCGAGGTAAACTATCTCTGCCCGAATTGCCTGAAGCTCCGAGAACGAGATGGGACCTGCCGTCGGTTGGACGAGGAGAGGGCTCAGCAGAACGAGCGGTGGAATGAGCACATGAAAATGCTTGACGGCATTCTGGAGACTAAGTTTGCCAACGAAGTTGCGGAATTTGCTGGCCAGTTCTTCAACTCTGTCGAGGAGCCAGATATATGTTTTGAAGAGGTGGAAGATGTGCATGATGCTCGGCCTCCGCGCCCAGTTCGCATCTTCGACGGCTCACCGTGGCTGGGGCCTGCAACGAACCTAACCGATAGTATAGAATAAACAGGGTTGTCGACTGATCGGGCGCGTTTACTGGTTTGGCATTAATTGTTGTCGATAAGTCACAAAAGTTTGAAATGTGGATTGCGCGAGCATCGACTATACTGGACAATGCTTCGCCATTTGGACCTTTTTTTTTTTTTTTTTTCCTTTTTGATCTTTTTTTTTCCCTTTTTCTTTTTTTTTTTTTTTTTTCCTTTTCTTTTTACTGCACTCCATTCTTTTGTTTGCCTTTAGGCATTATTTCCAACCGAAAGAGCACATGCTGTAGTCATTTGTGAGAGCAAGACCATGAGAGTACGACATCTGGGAGTGATCTACCGGCGCATTTTATTATTTTTATCCTTTTTCTCTTTTAACAGGATTATATACCTGGAGCGTCCTCTCTTGATGTTCTATTCACGTACATAGCAGGGCAAGAAGAATACCTTTTAAAGACGTGGTTGTCTGAGATAAGATAATATGGTTTATAGAAGCAATATCGGCCAATGAGGGCTGAGCGCAGTGAAGTGCGGAACGGCCCCGCCAACGGAGAAGTTACTCGAATAAAGTCTACAGCACTTGACATCTTTCACTTTGAACCTACACTTTATAACCCTCACTCTAGCTCACATCTGTCTTTATACTTTAAAGGTACATTATAGCATTCCCTATAACCAGATGAGAAAAAAAAAAAAAAAAAAAAAAAAAAAAAAAAAAAAGAAAAAAAAAGATGTCAAGCTACCCACTAACAACAATCACTGACCATCACTAGTTTTTAATACATTGAGCACAACGACATCGCTACAGCGAAACAAACACAACGATAATGTCTTCCACAGATCCAGAGCAGAACCTGAACCCTAGCGAAGTTGCCGACCGCGAACGCGAAGAAAACGAGCGCAAGGCTCAGGAGGATGCCGAACAGGCCCAGCTGCCGTATAAATGGACGCAGACGATCAAAGACGTGGACCTGACGATTCCTGTCCCTGGGAATCTGAGGGGTCGGGACTTGGATGTTGTTCTGACCAAGACTAAGATCAAGGTTGCGGTTAAGGGTCAAGAGCCGATTATTGAGGTAGATAGGCCAGGAAACTGGACGCGACGCTAGATCGCTAACGGGGTTGTGGTTATTAGGGCGATTTTCCTCACCCGGTGATAACGGACGAGTGCTCGTGGACTTTGGAGACGACGTCTCAGCCGCCTGGTAAGGAGGTGGCGGTTCACCTGGACAAGGTGAATAAGGTTGCGTGGTGGGCGCATGTCGTCACCTCGGCGCCGAAGATTGATGTCTCGAAGATCACGCCCGAGTCATCGAAGCTGAGCGACCTCGATGGGGAGACGCGGTCCATGGTCGAGAAGATGATGTACGATCAGCGCCAGAAGGAAACCGGCGGTATGACCAGCGACGAGCAGCGGAAGATGGATATCTTCAAGCAGTTCCAGGCGGAGCATCCTGGTAAGTGCATTTGTACCTTTTCGAGGTAGTTTGCTGATGGAGATGCAGAGATGGACTTTTCCAACGCAACGATGGGTTAGATGAACTGTTTAACGGTGTATGAAGTAATGAGTCGAGTCGATGTTTTAACTACGCATGACTGTAATGTTGCTATGAGGCACCGTTCCGAGACTGCCACGTATAATATAGTTACTATAAACTCTTTTGCCCGATAAGGTTGAGTAAACATCAACTGGAACAGAATACGAGGTTTGCCGGGATAGGATTAGCGTCAGCAGTTGAAGAGCGATCTGTTGCCACTTCATCTTTTGACATCTTCACTATTCCTATCATATCCTAATTTTGCAGTGAGGTTCCACTCTGCCCTATTAGCTGGGATGTAGTGTTGGCGTCTACCAACCACATTACTGCATGACATTGTCGCCCACATAGTGCACCTCAATATCCCATTAATTGGTTCTCGATCTATAAAGCCATGCTAGCCATTCCGAACAACGTGAACGGCCCGACCAGCCAGTCCAATGGCACAATGCCCCCCAGTGTCTTGCAGGGCCAGAAGAGCCTATTCCGGGTGCCGCTATATCGATCGGCCGAGGCAAGGGCTCTTGAAGATTCCGAAAAGGTCTATCATGCCCGTCGACCGCATCGCAAGTCGCGCGGGGGATGTATGAAATGCAAGCAAAGACGGGTCAAGGTATACCTACATACGCGCTTAGCAAGGGCCTTGGGTTAATCTTCTCAGTGCGACGAAACTAAACCGCGTTGCGTACGATGCCAGAAACATGGCGTCGACTGCCACTATGAGGCAGGCCAGGTCGGCTCGGCACGGAGCGTGATTTCTTATTTTCTTGAACATGTCCCCAGCTTGACCGCGTCGGAGTCGGCGGCGTACACGATGTCGCTGCTGGCTGTCGCCTCCAAGATAGACGAGCTGCTGCAGACTGACGCGAAGAACCTCCATGCCCTGGAGACCGTACGAGCGCTACACTTCTTCCACGAAATGACGAGCCCGACGATTGGCTCCGAGCGATCCCAGAATGCACTGCGAGGTAAAATCATCCAGTTAGCATTCCACGTAGGCCGCACATTATCCTTCATGCCCAGGGTAACAACTGAGCTAACGTAGCTAGTCGCCGTTCCTCATGCACACTGTAATCGGGGCTGCAACGTCCCATCTCCGCCGTATCTATCCCGATGAGAGCTCGTACACGGTAGTCGAGGCGTACCACTGGCAGCGCGCCATCCACCAGTACTCCCAGGAGATATCGACGTCCGTGGGACCGCACAACATGGACGCCCTGTACTCGGCCTGTCTGCTCATGACCATCCACTCGTTCCGGCTGGAGACGCACGACCCGCGCAGCTCGTTCGTCTTCTGCGATGACGTCGAATCGCTCAACTGGCTCCTGCTGCAGAGCGGACTCCGCCATCTCCTGTACATGACCATGCCGTGGATGACGCAGAGCATGTGGTGGAGCGTGTTCCGGCAGCCGCGCGAGAACAACGCTCTGTACGACGACCACCGGACCGGCCGTGTCGGTCTGCACCCCGATCTCGCCGATATATGCGGCATCGACGACACGACCACCGAGGAGTCGAACCCCTACCACTGGCCCCTGCGCATGCTCTCCCCGCTACTGGACATGGAATGCACGATGAAGACGTTCATGCAGTACACGAACTTCATGGGCCGACTGCTCCCCGAGTACCTGGAGCAGCTGCACAGAAAGGACCCGCCTGCACTGATTATCCTGAGCTGGTGGCTCTCTCTGATCCTCAAGCTGGATGTGTGGTGGATGGAGACGCGGGCGCGGTCCGAGTGTGTCGCTATCTGCATGTATCTTGAAGACAGTGACGACCCGCGCGTTTTCCAGTTGCTCGAGTTTCCAGCTCAGACGTGTGGGTATGTACTGAGACATGTACAGGAGCGGCTGAACAACTGTTTACTATAGTACTTACAATACGAATTAACATATATATACTATGTATCATTAGTCATTATTAGTATAGTAAATGACCAGCACCATCCTAACCCAACAAAACAACTAGATACCCTCCGACGAAGACCTCCCAGAACGACAAAAAACCGGCCTCGGCCTCTCAACCAGCACCATATTCACATCTCTCTCCTGCACTCCCGCTCCAAGAACAGGCGACACACTCAACGAATAAGGTGAATAAGGCGGCGGCGGCGTCTCCCTCGTCGCAGTCGACGTATCCCCATAACTACTCGTAAACGAGACAGCCGACGACACGTCCGAAGCCACGTCTTCTGCGTTATGAACAGATTCGACAGATTCGAAAGCAAGACGGTTTTTCTCGTCGATATGGTCGGGTGGGCTTTGGGAGGGGGGTTTTTCGAGATTTGAGGGGTGGGGTGTGTAGGCTGGGAGGGGGGGTGCTATGTACCCTGTATTTGTTTCTTGGGTATATGGATTATTTTGGTTGGTATAGGTATCTTGGTGAGAGTGGTTGATTTTGTGAGGCTGGGAAGGGCTCCGGCATCCGCAGAGGAAGTGGAGCATTCTTTCTGTGTTTCTTGTTTCTTGTTTCTTTGTATTTCTATAGTGTAATGAGAATGTACAGTATGCTAAGTGATGGAGTCGATAACAAAGTTATATAGTTGAGTATGATATACTAATATCCTGAAGACACGGTATACAAGAAATATAATTAAGAAGTAAGTAAGAAGTAAGTAAGAAGAAGAACTCAGGCATCCATATTCTGATTGGTCAGATCCACAGATCGGACCGTGCCTGAGGCCGTGTCTTTTTACTTTTTCTTTTCTTTTTTTAATTAAATTCCCCACCGGATCATTTTCTTCCACTCCCCTCCATTTTATCCATCCATCCATCCATATATTCATTTTTAGAAAATGCCAGCACACGGCTACGACGAAATCATCCAAGTAGCGCAGAATGTCGAGCCCCCGATGGCGCCGGCGCACCGATCGCACGATCCCTCGAACAACATGAAGCGCAGCGACCCCTTCCAGTTCGGCTCGCGCTACCTGCAGGAAGGCGACGACGTATTCGAGTTCAACGCGTGGGACCACGTCGAGCCGGACGACGAATTCCGCACCTTCGCCGACGGACAGTACGCCAAGCAGCGGGAGAGTCCGGCGTCGGACTTCGACAAGCGGCGATTCAACGCCGAGCCGGCAAAGTGGTGGAACCTGTTCTACAAGAACAACACGGCCAATTTCTTCAAGGACAGAAAGTGGCTGCGGCAGGAGTTTCCGGTCCTGGAGGAGGTGTCTCGCGCCGACGCCGGGAAGAAGGTTGTGCTCGAGGTTGGTGCGGGGGCGGGCAATACTGCGTTTCCGTTGATCAACAACAGCGCCAATGCCGAGCTGATGGTGCATGCGTGCGACTTCTCCAAGACCGCTGTCCAGGTCATGCGCGACAGTCCGCACTATAATCCGGCGCATATCGTCGCTGATGTGTGGGATGTCGCGGCGGAGCCGACCGAGGAGCGTGATTCGCTGCCGCCTGGCTTGTCCGAGGGCTCTGTCGATGTCGTCATCCTCATCTTCATCTTCTCCGCGCTGAACCCGAACCAGTGGGAGAAGGCGCTGCGCAATATCTACCGTGTCCTGAAGCCCGGTGGCAAGGTCCTCTTCCGCGACTATGGCCGGGGAGATCTGGCCCAGGTGCGGTTCAAGAAGGGCCGGTATCTCGAGGAGAATTTCTACGTGCGCGGCGACGGTACCCGCGTGTACTTTTTCGATAAGGATGAACTTGAAGACCTGTGGGGACAGTGGAACCCCGAGAAGGGTCTGCCTGCCGAGGGCGCGGAGAAGCAGGACGGTGCCTTTGACATTCACAAACTCGCCTATGATCGCCGGTTAGTCGTTAATCGCCAGGCCAAGTTGAAGATGTACCGTTGCTGGATCCAGGGCAATTTCACCAAGCGTGAAGCGAACGGAGAGAATAATGAATCGAAGAATGAGTCGTGAGGGATATGCCATGATCTTTGATTTATGAAAGATACACCACAAGCCGATCCGCGGACTCGGTTGATAGATAAACCCCGAGACCGGCTAAAATGAGAGCTTCCAACTCGCCGAGTGCTACGTTAGGATCTCGGAGTGACGGAACGGGCCACTGTACCCGGACCAGACGAACCCTTCCAGATCTGGAAACAGTTATAGATCTACGATGTTACGATATACACCTGATTAGACAGGATACCACAATCAATTAGACAATTATTGCAGTTTTACATCATTCCGTACGTCACTAGTGGAGAATCAGACTAGAGCACATCAGTAAACTGACAATGCGTGTTGTTACATTATTGTTACTCATCAAGGTAGTATAAACCGCGTCAAAGATCCTTACCTCACCGTTCTGGTACGATCAAGCATCCTTCCCAATAGCCCGCAACCTTGCCCCCCAGAACCACAGAATCACGGGAATAGGCACTCCCAGCCCAAGGTAAAGAAACCCCAAAAGCGTATTCCCCCAGCCCACGCCCAGTCGTTCATACATGCTCGGGCCGAAGATCGGAAACGCAAACGCCAGGATATTCGACAGCATGCGTGCAGCCGCACTTGCCGAGGCCGCATGCGTGAACTCGTCCAGCAAGTAGGCCAGCATGGCCTGGGCGACCATGAAGCAGCCCATCGCGAACACGATCACGCCGGCATCGACCATCACCCAGTGGAGGTGGTGTTCCGCCGACCAACCGTACCAAAACAGGCCAATGGGGATTAGAAACGTGCAGGGGAACATGTAGGGCACACGATATTCCGGGGTGACAACTGCGTTGGGACGATCGCGCATCCGACGCCAGACGTAGTCCATGAGGTGACCGCCGCCTTGGGCACCGACGGTGGTCCCAATTGCGATTGAAATGTAGTTGAGACTACTAATTGTTTCGGATTCATGGTACTCGTCTATCCAGAGGGTGGCGTAGGTGGAAAGCACAAGGACGTAGATACCGAAGGCGAGGCCGTACACGAAGGCTAGGAATTGGGTGATGGGGCGTTTGACGAGCAGTCGGAGGGTGCGCCAGATGTTCTTGTGCAGTTGAGTGAAGAGGTCACGATAGAACGACTGACTGAGGGGGTTGGTGTTTTCGTATATGTTGGGGTTTTGCGCTTTGGCCTTACGGTGGAGGAGTCTCGGCGTGTAAGACTCTTTCACGATCACTGCAGCAGAGAGAGTGATGAGCGCTTGGAAGCATGATAGTATCCAAAAAAGCCAGTGCCAGTGAATGTTTTGCGAGGCTAGTCCGCCCATGATGGGACCTAGGGCGGGTCCCATATAAGGTATAAGCGTGGCGAGTGCGAGCGACTTTCCGCGATCCTTTGCATGAAACATATCCGCCATGATAGGAGCCATCAACTGATTGAAACCATGTTAGCAAAACCCGTCGCATGGCATACTGCCCCAATGGTAAGCACAAGGACTCACCGTCACGCCTGCGCTAGCTCCGCAGCCGGCGAGAACTCTCCCGGCTATCATCAGCCCTGGAGAGTCACCCACAGGGCAGAGCGAGTTCCAGAGTATATACCAAGCATTAAACCCTATCAAAACCGGCTTACGGCCATAGATTTCAGACAGGGCCGCGACGAGAAAGGGCCCGAAGGCCAGGCCCAAGACAAAGATGGAGAAACAAATCTGAGTCGTGGAGATGCTCAAGCCAATATCCTTTGAAATTTTGTTCAAGGCCGCTGCCATCATACTGGTAGACATCAAGGTAGCGAGTTGGCTGCAGGAAATCACAATTGCAATGGAGACTTTACGAGTCAAGCTCCAGTTGTATGGGTTTTGGGGATCATCAGGTCCGTCCCAGGTTGCCTAGACCGAGCGGAACAGGGATCAGCTGGTAATTCAATGTAGTGTCTTGATGCGAGGGTAGTTACCCCGTGTGCTTCTCTCAATGCATTGAGCTTTTCTTGGGCCTCATTGACCTCGTATACTTGCTTCGGGTCGCGGCCAGCTTCCACAGTGGCCCCTTCAGTCAACTCCTTTTGCTCAACGGACATAATCGTGACGGGGTGGTGTCAAGTATGCTCAGAAGATAAGAAACTGAGAACAGGAAACGGGTGGAATGACTGTATGTTCTCTCCATTCCTCGATCTATGTTGAATCCTTTTCATCAATTTACCACATTTTCCGAATAATACTTCAATGCCAGTATACCCCCCGAGAAAGGTCAGCAGAAGAGTACAAGAGACAAAGAAGAAGAAAAAAAGCCAAGGAGACACAAGCACCCAGGGACCAGGGTACCGGACATGCCGGATCCCAGATTCCAAGTCATGGCCGAAAACGGTAACAGGCCAACCCTGGGATGCAACCTTCTTTATCTTATCTGATGAAATGATGTAATTCATCGAATGAAGGATTTTATTTGATTGGATTCAAAAACAGAAGACTAGTAAAAGGTTTGTTAGCGATTTTTTTATCAGATGGATTGTGGACAAGAAAAAGCAACATCAAAAAATTCCGGGATCACCCCATAGCTAATGACATCCTGATTGTATGATAGTATAAGGGCTCAGACCCTCTATTGCATGGATGTCTTACCAGTAGGATATTTACTCGAGAAAGGAAATGGTAGCAAAGAAAGATAGCAAGGGGGGGGGGGGAGAAGAAAGGAAGTTGAAGAAGAAGAAGAAGAAGAAGAAAGAAATTGGTTGGTGCCGACAGGATGCAAACAGGTCACGACCCTTGAGAAGACGGGTTTGCACTTTCTTCAAATTACATGTATTATATAAATATGATCGTCATTCTAACTCCATGTACGCCGTACCAGAACAATTAAGCCTCAGGTTTCCTTCCGATCATAAAGTACATGGGAGTAAATAGACCAAGTTTCCCTCCCTCCACGAGGTAGTCGGCACCATCTGCAAGCTCACTCGCAGTTTCAGAAGTTCCAGACGGAGCTAGTCGTAGACTTTCCAACGTCCAGAGCAGATAACCCATGGCCCCTCGTCCGAATTTTGTCATGCGCAGAACAGTAAGGAGATCCCAGAGATTGCGGGCATGGCGCATTTCCCCTGCGATGGGATAGTACCACGGGACAGGATCTGGACGGGTGGCCAGGTCTTCCTCATGCTCTAGCAGAAACCCTGCTGCTTGTAGGGCTTCAGCGGCTTCATCCTGAGTCCGCATGTTGACGATACCATTGCCACGTTCAATTCCCAGTCGGATGGCACGGTGTTTAGGGTTAGATTCATCAAATCGGTCGGTCATGACCCATTCATAGACTCCGAAGCGACCGCCTGGTTTGAGGACACGAAATATTTGTTCATATACCTTCTCAAGACTCGGGGCATGTACTGTGGCTTCAAGAACGTAGACTGCGTCGAATGAGCTGTCCGGGAAGTCCAGGTGCTAGATACCATTGTCAATAAGACTAAACTTCCTTCTGGTGGCGGCATGCTTACCATGAAATCACCCTTGAAAAATGAAACTTGCTTTGCCAGACCTGCCTTCTCGGTATGGCGAATTGCGCGAGCAATCTGGTATCCATTGTTGTTGATCCCCACTACTTCACACCCGGTAAACCGAGCAATCTCCCTCGCTGGGCCTCCAACACCGCAACCGACATCAAGAACCTCCATACTTTGCTTGATCCCGAGTTTATACGCCAAGTAATGTTCGTGTCGTGCAAGAGCCTGCAGAAATGGCTCACCGACGGAGAATCGACAGAAGTGAAAGGATTGGGCCCACGCCTCTTCGTAAAAGTCCGTAACAAGATCGTAGTAACTGCAGTGCTCAAGAATTAGCCACCGACTGCCTTCAATCCCACAAGGAACAACTGACTTGTTGACCACACCCATATACTCTGACTTTCGCTCCGTGCGAGCTTCATCGGTCGTCGCGTCGGTACCCTTTTCAGCCCTCCAACGACGGACGTACTCATTTGTGATCTCCCGATGGGCTGCATTATCCTTTTTCAACATGGCAAAGAAAGCATTCTTCTCTTCGGCAGACTTCCCATGCATGGCTTTCATCAGGGCAAGATCCTGATCTCCTTTCAAGCTGACAGTCATGGTGAAATGTTAAAGAGAATCCGCGGAAGCCCAGTAAGCTATGTAAAGAGGGATTGGACAATGGGTGAGGAAGAAAAGGAAAGGCGAGTGAGTGATTGGGAGTCTACATTCAAGAGAAGGGCAGGATTTTATAACAATCAAAACCTCACAGGTTCACCTAAAATCACTATGCACAGCCATCCGTTTCCAGATTATACGTCCAATACGTGCCCAGGATCTATACGCTCGATACGATGTTTGAAGCTCAGGATGCGAGCCCCACTAGATAAAGCTCTAGACCAATCAGAGCATGTGAATCCATCGTATCGGCACCGTATTTGCAACGATGGCCCTAAGTGGGTCTCCGCCTGGGGTACCGTAGTGGGTACCCGTCAGCATATCGATGTTCTACGCTACTTCTACACTGATATGGAAGTTCTGATTATAGACTATTTCCAGGAACAAACTCAGAAAGAGACTATCCCTAAATAAGACATATAATTCTCAACCCGAGATCAAAGAGTTCCACAAAAGTATCAGGCCACCTCGGCCCGGCCATAGACCCCCTCGAAGGCCGTGACACAAAATTACTTCACTGCAAATCGGCTGTGGTTGTTCAAGCTGTGAAACCAGTCCGGGACCGTGGTTTCGGAAGTGAAAACCCTAATTGATCTGCTAAGAAAGAGGTCTGGCGTCATATTGAGTACAATTACCCAACATGTCCTTACAGTCGCAAGCTTCCACAGGTGAAAACACCAGCCATGTTATGTCAGATATAGGATCAAAATTCATTCTCCAAGTGCATGTATACTTTTGGGATCGAACGCCAATGTGAGGCGGATGAATATACCAACCCCCACCAAGCAATCCGCTAATATGTGCTAGATCATGGAGGGTAGTACAGCGGCAGCTATACAAGGCTGCAAATTTGTAAGTTCAATATGTACAAGAATGATAGTGTCGAAGACTATAATAGCGAGGACTCCGTCTATGCAATGACCTGACTCTAAACGACACCCGGTGGAAGTCTATAGTCGAAGAGGATGGGTTTTATACTGCTTAGTTGAACAGCCAGATACTATAAGGTCGAAGCCTACTGCCCAAGGCAATGATTTGACTGCCGGAACGAAGGCGAGAGTTACGCATTTCATGACGCCAGATGGGGACATTCCCCTTTGGCTCTCTGAAAGGCATTGGTAAAGAGATTCTGCATGGCGCAGTAGTGAAACAGGATACCACCAAGAACAGCGAAGTGCCAGATGTTGTGACTACCGCCTACGTAGTCAAACAGGCCGGGGCGCCACCGTTCGGGAACCTGGGAAGCGTACACAAGAGCCCCGGCGAAATAGACGAGAATGCTCTTCACCACGGGTGCATAGAAGTACAAACACCATTCGAGGCCCCGAGTGTAAGTGAGTTGAAACAATGGTGCGAAACCAGTGAGCGCAAGCGTGACGTAGAATGCCACGCGAGCCCAGGCGAGGTCGGCACGGTTAAAGGTTGGATGCCAGGGAAGAATAACCCCGCCAATGCCCAGGGACATCGTCAGAAGGATATAAGTCCAGCGAGATACGGGTTCACAGTAGAATGCAGTATATTCCGTCGTCACAATGGACGCGGCGACGAGGAACGAAATTCCGGTATAATCCACACACGCGAACCTTTCCATCAGACCTTGGTTTGCAATGCTGTTCATGGTGTGCCAAAGCGTACTGCAGACTAGACACTTGCATGCCGCAAAGAAAAACACTGCCGCGATCAACACGTCTGTGTTGGTGCTCAGGTGGAAGTTCGGGTTTAACGGATAGAAGTAAAAGGCGACCGAAAGGACGATAATCAAACCGATCAAATGAGACCAGATGTTGACCAACTCATTGGAGAAGGTGAACATGGATGTAAAACACTCCACCTTGGAGTGAGTGAATCGATAGCCTTGAAGGATGTGTGGGTTCACCCGCCATGGATGAGGAAGGTCCGCATAAGTAATTAGCCGCTTCTCCTGGGCTAGGATGATGGCTCGATCAATGCTTTCACGCATTACATCCTTTGCCTTTCGGGCACGTTCCATTCCTTCATCGACGACTTCACGGGCATGAACCAGTTTCGAATCGACTGCCTTCCATCCGTCGTCCAGGGTGCCGTAGAAGCCACGGTCTCGAACCGCATGGGCCCGGGATTCCAGCTCCGTTAAGAAAGACTCCATCAGCCGTACCCCCATTTGTGCCTTCTGTTCCAAGGTCTCTTTGGTCGCCAGAGCGTCCTTGTAACCATCTTCCAATGTTTCGACCAGGATTTTGGCTCGTTTTTTGCCGCCGCCCATAAGCTCCCCGGAAGCATAAGAACAAGAATCTCGTACAGCCTCCAGTGTAGTATATCCTCTGCGTAGACTGGCATCGATCTGGCCCATATGTAGCCGGCGGTACTCTTCCAGCCAGTGAAGCCGTCTCTCTAATTCGGCCAGAAACAGCTCAACCTAGACAGACGTTAGGACATTGGGACAAGCAAGAACCGCTGCACCAGGATTGTTTACCCTTAAAAACACAGCGTCGGCATCGTAATCACATGAGAGCTTTCTGGCGGCGTGAAAGGAATGTCTTCGTCGTCGATCTCGAATCAGAGCGGTCTCTTCGGAGGGAATCGCATAAGCGCTAGAAGCCGCTTGTTCGGGATACGATTCGATCGTCACTGATTGAGCCGAGCAAGCCATATTGTAAAACTCAATTAATTGTTCTAAAATCCCCAATGTTTTGAAAACAATTTTATTTTATTTTATTTTATTTTATTTTTTTTCAGTTCAACATGACCTGGTGGCGAACAGGTTGTTAGCTTGTTTTTTCTTGTCGGAACCAAAACAATGATTTTTTGATCTTCACTCGGGTATCGGAATCTCGGCATTTAGTGAGGGACTTACTCGTAAGGCAAGGAGTGGAGATTTGAGATTTGAAGGGGAAGAGTTAATATTAAAAAAGAAGAAAAGAAAAGAGAGGGAAAAAAAAAAGTATGAAGCCACCTGGACTTTATATAACTAAATAAACATGAGACGAGAGTATGGAGAAAGGTAGGGGGAGAGTGGGGTTGGGAGGTTGGTTTATAAAGGAGTGACAGAATGAGAAAAGCCGATGGAAAGAGAGATGGAGAGAGATAGAGAAAGAGACTCGAGAGAAGATTCGGTTTAGTTGAGAAAGTAAGTGGGGGAGAAAAAGAACGAAAAGTAAGAAAACCCAAGTGTCAACCCAATTTTTTCGATTTATTTCAATAATTCAATCCCAAACCAACCCAATAATTTCCAACCTGGTTGTTTGTGATTGGGCTTTGTGATATACTATACAAATTATTCTGGATTATTGATTGGGTTTAAATTAAATATTTTTTATTTTATTTATTTTATTTATTTTATCTATTTTATCTATTTTATTAAATTTATTCAATTTATCTGGAAGAATCTTTGATATTCCCAACTATAGACAATATTAATTTCATACCAAAGTTACGTGTAATCTTCTCATTCAACCTTTCATCTTTTCATCTTTTTCATCTGTTTTTTATTTGTTTTATTTGTTTTATTTGGTATTTATTTGGTTCTTTATTTTTTGGTTTGTTTTATGTAATTTTTGTTTGATTATTGTATGCATTCTTGACCCATCAGCGTTCACTCTGTCCCCCACGTTGTTTCTTTCTTATCGCCCAGAGGCTCGTTGCTACCGCCAACTAATCACCTCTTGCATTGATCTTCCATTCCTTTTTTTGCCATCTACTCCAACATTACACTTCCCCTCCTCTCTCTTCCCCTCCTATAAGCTTTCCACAATGGCTGCCATGGCTGTCCGTGACATTGTCGCCGACCCGTCGCTTCTTCCAGTTCTCAATAGCAGCGCCGAGACTCGCGAACAGTGTGAAAAACTCCTAGCGTTGTTGGATCCGACCGCCGAATCCGCATCTACAAACCCCCAGGAAGCTGTCTTGGCTGCGTCTCGAGAACAAAAACAACTGTTCGCTCTTCTCGCTCGGCTTCGCGGACTGAATCGCGATGCCATCTTTCGTGTTCGCGACACCAAACAATCAACAGCGGAGGCTCGTCAGGAAATCGATCGGTTGCATTTGCAGCTACAAAATTTATACTATGAGCAGCGACACTTGACCGGAGAAATCGCAGCTTGCGATTCTTATGAGTAGGTTTCGAAGGTTCTGATTCCTGACTTTATGCTAACGGTGATTCCTGCGCACCAGTCACAAGTACCTCTCGCTTCCTCTCATCCCCGTCGAGGAGTTCCTTGCCCTCTTCCCCGAGCATAAAGAGTCGGACTCCCATGAACTTATGATTGCTCGGATTAATCACGAACATGCGGAACGGGAGAAACTTGAACAAGCGCGACAAGAGCTTCTCAAGCGGAAACAGGCGCTCATAGCGGAGAACAACAAGCGCAAGGAGGATTTGGCTAGCCTGGATCAAGATCTCGAGAGGTTCATTGATGTATGTTATCCTTCTACAGCCTTGTTTTCTGCCCCTTTCTCTTTATCTCCCTCCTTCTTTCACTTTTTTTTTTTTGTTTGTTTGTCTTGAGTCACAGCAGATACTAACATAACACTATAGGCTGCGAAACCCATTCAGAAGATTTTCGAAAAGGAATATTAGACTAGGAGAGTCTTTGATATCGGTTGTCTTTCATTGAATTAATTAGAGGCATTGGGCGTCTGGTTGAGATACCCCTGTAGTTCTGTTTTCTAGGGCAAAGTACACGAAAGAGTTAATGATGAATGAATATCAATTATATTGTAAAGAATTGTTTGTTGTATCACTATTCATTCTACATTTTAACAATCAAATATGGCTTTCAAAACAAGTAAAAAAAAAAAAAAAAAAAAAAAAAAAAAAAAAAAAAAAAAAAAAAAAAAGAAAAGAAAAAAAAAAAAAAAAAAAAAAAAAAAGAAAAGAAAAGAATGGTGGAATGGACAAAACCCATTGAGATCATTGAGGTATAGGGTAGTGCTATGTGCTGTAGTGCGATAAGTCCGGTGATAAACTTCCCGAAACACTTTGTCCTCCGCCTTCTGTCTCGTTTCGTCTTCACGATCAAACATCCAACACCTCCCACCCTCTCCGTGGCCGTTTCTCAGTGCGCTCAATACCGAAGCATGCCCTGGTCATGACCAGCAAAAATGAAGACTCGAGGTCTTCGCAGACTACCTCCACACCTCCGAACGACACCATGAGCTCCCAAGCCGGCGCGCAACGTCTCCCTCCGCCTGAGAACCCCGAGGCCGTACGGACCCGGTTCAAGGTCATCGCTGCATTCTGGGCAGTGATTATCTTTCTAGGATTCCCAATATGGTGGAAGACGACTTCGATTTATCGGGCCCGACTACCCACCCAAGACATGGTCGACTGGGCAGATGGAAAGGTAGTGGCAGCATGACACTATCGCCAAAGGACTCCTGGCTAACTCTCACCGCGCAGACTTGTCGCCCAGTTTTCCCCCTCGAAATCCGCTTTGAGACCCCATCTCTACCAGAGTTAGAGGCGCACCATCTTCTACGGACTACCCAGCACACACTGGACGATCTCAACGAATTCTCCGCCCATCATCTTCGATTGAAGCTCTCCGACGAGGCTTCCGCCCCTGGAGACGGGGAACAAGTACACGGGCACTCTCAACCTCCCGCAGACCGGAAACCCGATACTACGTTGACTGTTCGATTGGTGCCCCAGGAAGACCTGGCAGCACCCCGATCCGAGCTTCATCCCGACACCACCCAGCTTGATGTGTATTACCCTCCGAGTCTGATTCCGCCCCCTTCGGCTTCGAATCCCCCCTTGTCGGCCTACATTGCAGGCGAGCTGCAGAACCTGTTTATAGAGGAGAAAGCTATCATCGCCCAGGTGCTGTCTGAAAGCAATGTGGGAGCCGCAAACACGAACGCGCCCCCCTCAGCGAATAATCAGCAACCGTCTGCGATCCTGAACTCCATCTCGCCGCAGCTCGCAGAGAGTATCAGCAAGCGATTGCGTCGGTCCATGAAATACGCAGAGACATATCACCTCGCATTCTCCCTCTTCACACCCGGTCATGAACCTTCCTCCTGGGACGTCAAGTCTGCGGTCGACGAATACATATCGCCCCTCTTGCACGCCTTTGCACCGATCAGCAATTTCACAGTAGACACACAGGTCCAGCTGTACGCGACATTTTCTCCGACCGCACCCCTGCCCGAGTACGATGAAACTCAAGGAGCCTGGACCCTGAAGAAGGAGGACCTCAGTGCCTTCATTAACGCAGCCGAATGGCCTTTGAGCCCGAGTATCGGAAGCGGCCCAACCCTCAACTTCATCCTCTACGTCCCTGCGCCCTCGCAGTCTCCCATGGTTGTCAAAGAGAGCAGCGCAACTAGCTGGATCATCCCGCAATGGGGCGGCGTCTTCCTCTTGAACCCGTCAGAGTCAACCCTCCCCGACAGTGTATCCAACCCACCGCGTCTCTCTCAGGAGAATCTGCGGCCGGCGTTCCTGACTTTCTCTCACCAACTCCTCACTCTCCTCGGCGCTCCGGCCACGCCCGCCTCGCTCCCATTCCGCCTTCAGACCCTCATCCGTATCCGCGCGGCAACTCTCCTCCTCTCCGCCTCGTCCACCATGGGCTCCCTCGCCCGACTGACCGAGTCCCTCCCCTCCATCCCCATCCCGGCCAACGTAGCCACGTCGGTGTCGACCACACTTTCCCACCTTGCATCCGCCTGCGAACACCTCCGCGAAGGCCGCTTCCACGCAGCGCTCGCTGACGCCCGAGTGGCCGAGATCGAGGCGGAGCGCAGCTTCTTCGAGAAGAGCATGGTGGGCCAGGTCTACTTCCCCGACGAACACAAAGTGGCCGTCTACCTGCCCCTGTTAGGCCCGATCGGGGTCCCTCTGGTCGTGGGTCTCTTGAAGGAAGTAAAGAGGGTCGTGACTAGTTTGAAAGCCAGGAGATAGGATTCATGTATTCCATTAGTATAGTATATACTATTTCACTGCAATTCATTGATTTACTCTTCCAAGGGTATCAACACAGATAAACACTGAACTGAACAATCCAGACCAACCGGACATAGATGAAACGCAAAAAA
>ML742305.1:2403-34810 GCA_009193465.1 Aspergillus avenaceus
AGGATAGCGAATGTTTGAGTTGAGCCTGCCGTAGGAGATATCGGTATCGGCAAGTCCCCGTATCATTATATGTCACAGTTATTTGGTATGTTCATGCGTGAAAGAGCGCATCGTCGGTGGCTGTATCCGGGTAGACGTAGAACGCCAGTGCCAGAATCACATACCTAAAGGACAAATTAACCAATGAAAGAGAGAAAGGGGAAGGCAAATTCACATACATTCCTAAACAGAGACCACCTTCAAGGTAGTTTGACTTCCCATCCTGGATGAGAAAAGTCACAACTAGGCCGGAGATGAAAAAGGCAACGGTCTCGAAGATGTGGAAATGGAGTGTCATGCCGACATTCAAAATCCAACCCAAGATAACCAAGAAAGGCGTCACAAACAGAGCAATCTGCAGACTACTTCCGATGGCTACCCCGATGGCAAGGTCCATTTTTCCTTTCCAAGCCACCACAACCGCTGTTACGTGCTCCGCAGCATTTCCAACAATAGGTATCAAGATCAGACCAATGAAGGTTCGACTCATGCCAGTCTTTTCCACGATGTTATCAATGCTACCAACGAGATAGTCGGCACAGACAGCAACCAGGATTGTAACGACGACTAATGCAACACTAGCTGCCCACGGGTTAAGGAGATGTTCGTCTTCCTCTGCAACCTGGGTGTCTTGGCTCTCTGCATCTGGAGTGCATTCCTCGAATAAAGACGCATGTGACTTGAGCTGGAAGTAGAGATACATCACGTATAATATCAGAAGGATAATAGCGGTGCCGTGAGATAGGATGAGAATGTTCTTTTCTCTTTCGACTGGCCCAGTAGCTGAAGACAGAGAGGCGTAAAGCGTTGCGGGGATGATTAGGGATGCAGATGCAACAGTCATCAAAGACGACATAGTCGATGCCACCGTAGTGTTGAAAGACTGCTCAGAGTACCGAATTCCTCCGATGAAGAAACAGCAGCCCAACACTAAAAGGATATTGGACAGGATGCTACCGAGCATGCTGGCCTGAACAACACGGATCTGCCCATTCTTCAAGGCTATAATGCTAACCTACCAGTTCCGTTCTTATCAGTACTTGCTTATATATAGTATTATCACAATGGAAACAGACTACTCACAATTAATTCAACAGCGTTTCCAAAGGTTGCGTTCATCAAGCCACCAAGGGCCTGACCCATCGCCTCCGCTAGCTCTTCGGTCGCAAAGCTTAGCAGGGATGCTAGTGGAACAATCGCCAAAAAGTTTAGGGTAAAGACAGCAGTACTGTCCCAGTGCAGTGCGCCGGCGATAATACCAAGGGGAACGAAGATTAGAAGTACATTGACATAATCTCGAATGATAGTTGCCCACGTCAAGTGAACAACCCTCAAGGGCCAATAACTCCAGGTTCTATGCTTGAGACCTGAGTTAGCCCGATTAGGGCCATTGATCAGGGCATCTCTCTCTGTGGGCTCGTCTGAACTATTTCGCGAAAGACCGGTCATGGTTCTTCTTGATCCCCACGTGTGACTGCGGAAGATAGAACGGAAGTTTTTCGGTGCTGTGCAGAGATCAGTATACATATATTAGCCCAACTGGAACTCTTGTTGTAAGGGGCCATTATAAGCAATTCTAGCGACATCAGGAAAAAAAAATTGTAACAAAGCAAGAAATCAAGAACGTCACACTATCACAAACGAAAAGCCATACGGAACTAGGAAAACAATTTCAATGGATAGAAAGGAAGAGATTGAAACAAACCAAAAACAATGCACCGGGTTTCAAGCCTATCAAAGAGACAAGTAAAAAGGAACAGCCAGTAGTTCAAATTCAACTTCAACGATAGGGAACAGAACGCATTGCGCACAGTACAGACAAAGGAGAAGAGATATGGTACCTGGGAAGACGTATGAATGACGAAAGCAAAGGAAGGAATCACGAGTGGGTGTTATCAAAGACGTTAAAGAGGTTGTGAAACGGGATTATCAAGAAAGAAAAGGATTGATTTAATCCTGGGCACCTACACATCAGGTAAAAGATGGGGTGGTGTGGTGATGAGGAGCCACCACTAAAGTTTGGCAGTCTTGGATGATAGACGAACTTGGCACGGGGTTAGATGATGATGAACCGGCGCTTTCGGAAGAAGTGTACTGTACTAGGTGGAGAATTGTTTGAACACAGTGGTTTGTGGGACAATCCCAGTCCTTAGATTGTTATGACCCTCCTTCCTATTTTTTCTTTTTCTTTCCTTTTTTTCTTTTTTTTTTTTCTTTCCCTTTTCCCCTTTTTACGAGGTGATCAAAGTTGAGTTGGAGACCTGAAAGTGTGGGTTAGACTTGCAACAACCGCCACAACCCAATGTAGGGAAATGAAGGACCGTGCGAAGAATTGGAGTTTGAGAGTTTGAAAGCTCCAATAACAATTCAAAAAGTGGCTGGGAATAATGGGTGCGGTTTTGGGGTTGCAACCAAGCGAATTGATTCAAAAGAATGCACAGCCTCAATGCTTCGATCACTAAACGGCCAGGGATGACGGAAATTAGCGAGAATCTCGATCCAACTAGTCAGTACTTAGTAAGTGGGAAATTATGTGGTTATGGTTAAGTAATAGAGGAGATCCGGGTACTTATGGAAATGATGACGTTGTAGTAGTCAAGGACATAACTTAATCCACGTCTTTTCGGAGAGATAAGACAGAAAAGAGGTGATGCCCAAAAAGAACGGAAGGTTTATTTATTATGGATGAATTTGTTGGAAATCTCTCATTGGAGTACCGCCAAAATGATCTAGACTTCAAAAAGTCTGTTGAATCCAACACGCAAAGTGATTGAATGGAAAATACCCATTTTGTAGTGTTGAATAGAGAGACAGTGAGAGAAAAGAGAGAGAAAAAGATGATTTAACTGCGGTGGGGCGCAGATGCATACGGGAAGAGAAGCTTCTTTGCTCAATCGGGAATAGTCTGAAGAGAGCTTTGATTAATATTTATTACCTTACGCTTCCAATTCCATAATACTGTGACATGTTCACCTCTCATGTTTTCTTTTAGCCAATCAATTCAACAGATTTGCTGTAATCATGATGATAGAAAACCAAAGGGAACCAAAGCTCCGTTACAACAAGACCATCCAATGGTAAGCCCCACTAGAGACTTGGAGACACCCGATTGACCTAAACTTGTGCTCCTTCTGAAACTAAACTTTTTCACGCATTCCGATCCTGAGCATCTGCCAAGATTTAACACTGCCACAATCTTATACCCACTTTTTTTTCTTAAATACTCAACCGCAAAGGCATATATTCCCCTCAAAGAGAACAAAGTTTGCATTCTTTCCGGGCTTGGTGTGGCGCATAGACTTACCCAACGCCTGACCAGCCAGAAAGGTGGCAGGCTTAGTTGTATTACTCCCCTAATATATATGTATGTACGTACTTACATGCACCCACCTTGTCACACTGCAGAGTCACCAGCGAATTAACAAATGGCGGTACCATCTACATAACGTGCATGGTCTGACTGATGGAATCTGGAAATCCAGAAAACCAATATTAAAAAGGAAGAGAGACATCAAGGCAGGAGGTTAGTTTCACCACGCGCACTACCGCTGGTACCGGAGACGAAATCGGGGTAATGGCCATGGCTCCCAGCAATCGCCTTTTGGGTGCTCGTAACAAGCCGAAGATAATCACGACACGGATACATCCTCCAAGGGTCTCCACCACAGCACTTTCGTAGGAGGAAGCTAAGGGACGGTGAAAATGAAGGTCGTGTAGCATGGGGCGTCGGTTAATCGGTGATCTTGAAAAGTCTTACGCTCTTTAATATTTGAATCTGAGCTATCCCTGTCATCACGATAAATGGTGCTTGTAGAAACTCAAAGGAATTCCCGACCTTGAAAAGGGCTGACCCGCCTGAATTATTAACAAAGAAAATGCCCGGCACATTCGATGCTTTATGATGACAATTTTATCATACGAATACGCATAAATTTTGCATAAAAGGTATCTATAGCCAATTCTACATTTTTTACGTAGGATTAGCGTACACTAACTTAGATAAAGGGGAAGAGGATGGGCAACTAAACGTGGGTGATAGATTACAATATCGCAGGGTATAAAGGGGGAATTATAGTTACGCGAAGTGAGGGTGATTAAGAAAGTAGCCGATCCATCCCGTTTCGCCCGTACGGATTTGACGTCAAAGCCGAGAGTGGATCCATCTCAGGACAGTTTCTATTTTCAATCAGGAGATGTCTCTTATCTGACAGTGGCAGTATTAACGCAAGTCTGGTGCCAACCGCTAGATCTGTAGATCACAGGAGTGTCATTCATGACTGCAAAGATAATATAAAAGCCATCAATGCGCCAATTGTGACCTGGACAATTTCAGGAAGTCAAGTCCTCTGCCTGACAAGTCCATAGTTTGTCAATTCCTTCATGCACGATTTCGTTGAGAAATTTTGCCTTTTTTTTGGGATGCAGCAGATTCAAGATCAAGTTGTGGCCAAGGCTCCGTCACGCGCTGCTCCAGCTGAGCATCGTAGTCCTTTGTACTTATGTCGGACATTGCAGACGGTCCAAAGATACCAGATCCATTGGGTTGAAGGGCCACCTCCAAAGGAGCAGAGATTTCTCCAAACATGAGAGGTATCACCATCTGCTCCAACGAACGTAACAATTCCACGGTTCCGGGGCGGGTGTAGAAAGCACATATGGCGAGAGCATCAACTTCACAATTGATTAAGTTAATGCCCTTGCTGTGGTCTGGAGCGTAGTCTTGGGTATCTAAAGGCACAGTGAAAAACTGATGCTTTACAACGCTCAGCCCTCTTGGGCGCCCCGTAGGACGGCTTTCATCCGATCATACAATCCTAGGTCTTCCTTCGCCCATCTCCTTCCATTAGGAAAGACGACCTTGCGAAGTGTGTTGATGCATGGAATCAGCGGCTGGTAGTACTCTGTGAAGTATTCATTCGCGGATCTTACGAAATCCGCTTCATCCGATATCTCGCCTTTCTTCATACCAGCTAACTCGTCCGTATCCACAAAGTTCCACTTGTCAAACCTTGCAACGACTCGTCCTTTACCTGGCCCCTCATAGTGGATGCATATCCAAAAGATCACCCAGAAGAACGATTCAAGATCATGCATGAAAGAATGCTTCTCGCCCAGAAGTGAGCCAATTGCCATAAAGGCCCTCGTGCCGGTCTTTCCATCTGCTCCAGAAACACCATCCCGCTTCTCTCTGATCGCCAGATCAAGGTCAATCAAGAATGATCGCCATGAAGGGTTCTCTTTATCCTCGTTGATCATGAGGTTGTTGACTGAAATATCTCGATGAAGGATCCCTGCTTGTTGCAAAGACTGATGCCCTGCAATACAGTCTTCTAACGCGGCAAGCAGGGCCTGGCGAGTGCTTGCCTTGTAAATCGGTTCCCCATAGTCGCGCATGATGACACGCCGATGAACTCGATTTGGCAATGGGTTGTTGGATGCCTTGGTAGGAGATGCCGAACAAGATCGCTTACTAGGTGGCAGAGAGGCACCTGCTTGACTAGAAGAGCGTTTCACACTGGACCTGGCGTTGTTCCGACCATTTCGCAGCGCATCAGCTACACCTGTGCCAGTCGAGAGAGCCAATCGCTTTGGTCGATAATTGCTCGCGGTCCTGATGTCCAAGCCACCTCGGACGTTGTCCTGGGCATCGTCAATCTTACCATGGACACAAACAGTCGCATGATGATAATACCGTGCAACGTTGACCACCCCTCTTTCCGTGGCTTCTTGAAGAAGGTCGCCTTCTTCGTCGCGTTCTGTGTATTGCCATGAGTCTTTGACAACAAACGGAACCCCAGGGTCCTCCTCACGGTGCGCTTTCCAGCATGTTGTTGCTCGACCCGCGATGCAAGGTGCCCGTTTCATCAATTTCTCGAGAACGAGCCGCTGGACCTGGCCGTTCTGCTCTATCTCGATGAATCGCCGGCCATCTTTCGCGATGATCGTAGGGTCAAAACCACATTCCGCTTGGTTCATACATAGAAAACCAAGAATTGTGGACACAAACTGGGGGCCGTCCTCGTTGATATCAAACCGATCGGATGCGACTCCTCCCAGCCGGTCAAAGACCCATATTCTCATTAGGGATCCACATAGAGTAAAACCAAGGACAAAGCGACGGGTATCTTGGGCTGCAAGGACTTCTCTGGCGTACCTCCCCAAGTCAAGCCATGCTTTGGAAGCAGTGTCGGCAGATGGATTGGCCTTCAGCTCTCCAGGTACAAGGATCTGTGACCACTGGCATCGGGTATCCTTGCCAGCGTTCGTGTCGCTTACGAAACCAATGTCTAGTTTGCGCTCTGCTGTAGAGCCTTGAATAGGCTTGTTGGGCTGTGCTAGTGGCCTTCGCATATGCGTCGCATTTGGATTGTGGTCGTTTGAGAGCTTGCCCAGCTTTTCGCTTAGATCTGCAAACCAAGTCAAGACATCATCCTGATTTGCATCCTCTGGCCATCCTTTCCATCCACCAGCGAAAAGAGCATCTTTGCCTTCTGTGCATCTTTTGAACACGGCAGCGGACGCAGATTGAAGGCCACTGACGTGTCCAAAAAATGTCGAGTGGAAATGCGGGAGCCCTACGTACAGAGGCCCAAGCTCGGTCTTGAGGACTCTGTCGACATCTTGGCGATATTCGGAGGAGTTCGCGAAGCTACTCGTCTTGTGAAGCCAGGGTGTTTGTTGGAGGGACGAGGCAACCGTTCGAGGAGGGGGCGTAGATTCCGCTGCGGCAACATCCACAAGATTCCATATCTGTTCATCCGTCGATGCATCCACGATGGATGCTTTGAGAAGTGGTTTTATTCGTTCGAGATCGAAATCATTAGAGGCGACGGCAGATATGAGTCGAAGCAGGTCACTCCGAATGATCCCTCCCGAATTGGACGGCAGAAGACGAGCGGCAGGAAGGATCTGAAGGGCGGTCAGGAGGCTGGAAGCGAGATCTTGCACATCTGCACAAAAGTTAGCGAAAATAATCAGTTATGATGAGTTCCTGTGCCTCACCCTCCCGCTTGAGCTGATCCACGACCTCATCTGGTGAGCTTAGGTCTGCGCCGTGGCAGATCAAGGTAAACGTGGCACGAAAGCCGTTCAGACCATTTTTGATAGGATGTTGAGCAATTAATATCGATCTTTGTTGATCCGACATAGCACAATCCTTGTTCTGTGGCCATGTCGATTTCGAGGAGGTTGGGCCCATAAACAGGGGAGGGACGCGGTGGTGAAAGGTGGCATCTCAGGTCACGTGGTTTGTTTGGCTGCCCGAATGTTGAAGTGCGGAGTTGACTAAGCAAGACCAGACTGATCTTGCAACCAATTAATGTGGGTCACCCCTAGTGCCAAGGAATTTAGTAGGCAGATCGGTATGTCGTCGTGACAACGTTACATACAATACTTAATTTTACACTGCAACTAACGGGGTATCGCAACTAACAGGGTTTTCACTCTGATTGGTGAGTAGGCTTACCGCCTGCACCACCACTATCTAGAGTATATATATATATATAAAAAAAATGAAGCTATTCAGAACATAGAATGTTTCTATATATACTACTCAGATGATATGGTAACTCCCGCATGCTCACTTATCTGGCACTCGACGACAACAACGTAGACATACTTTTGCGGAAACCTAAACAAGTTGAAAAGGCTTCGGGCCCCAACCATCTTCAAGTTGTCACTTTTATTAACAAAGGTGAAATGGTATCAAGCTATTCATACTTATCATATTGATGTGTACTAAGGTATTTCATGTACAAAATCTACCTACTACATTTCGAACGTCTTGCACACAAATAAAATCGCCAAGCCCTAAATGGTATCTTGTACAAACCAAATAAAATATACTTCACACCTGGAAAAAAAAAAAACCTTCCCATCGAAACTAAACGCGCAAGCCGCTATGCACCGCCCAGCCCTGCAATTCGTCAGCAACACTAACATTGATTCCCAGGGGAGGGAAATAATTAAAAAAAAAAAAAGAGAGGAAGGACAGGAAGCGAGAGCAAAGAGATTTGAGTAGCTGGAGGTTACTCACCTGCGGCAAGTGCAAGATACCAAGTCCGTGACGCGCCCCCGTCGATCCAACTGCTGCTGAAATTGGGTTGGGAGAAGAACTCCCAGGCAGCAACCGGGTCGATTAAGGCGAGATTGGCATACAGCACCCCCTTCCACCCTGATTGAACATTTTGGGCCGGAGCAGCGGCATTGGGGGCAAATAAGGCTTCCCATTCCTCTTTCATGAATTTCTGACTGCGCACGTACGAAGAGGCTGGCAAAAGCGGTAACATGTGGATCCTATCAATTCAATGAGATTTTGTCGCCAAAGCAATTATGAACCGGGGGGGGGGGGGGGGGGGGGGGGGGGGGGGGGGGGGTGATCGTCACATACCCGTGAATAAATTCAAGGTTGGGGCCAAAGTAAGTAGTGTGGTCCACTTTATTTTCGAATAGCTATACATGTGTAAGTCAGTGTCTTGGATAATCGGAGTTTATGACTTACTATTCCTGTCACCTTATTTGGAACAAATGTCGGCGGGTGGTTCTTGTTGTTACTTTCCAGAAGAAAATAGTTGCGCAGGCTTCGCCGTAGGATTCCGAGCATCAGGTTTCCTCTTGCCTCCATACTTGCATCGCCGATAACCTTGCCCCACATTTTAAGAGAATATGCGAACATTGCATCCTCTGATGTGGACTCTTCATCCTTCCCATCGAATGATGCGAAAAGCCCTTTCGCCCATGAGTGACCATGGTACCAGTCAAATCCGCGAGAAAAAGGGAACAGCGGATCATTTGAGGCGGCATTTCCTGCATCACGGACAAGCATATTGATGTAGTCCTTGTTGCCTTGAATCCACGACGGGTCGAGGGAGCCAATTATTGCAGCTGCATGAATGAAATAACCGTAGTGAAAATGGTGGTCGTTGTAGTAGGTATTCCCAAAGTCTGCCCCCGAGTCACCACCATTATAGCTAGCAGAGGATACCACACCTTTCCAGACATTATCGTAAACCAGCGGAAACTGCTGCCTGTTTTCGATGAAACGTGCAAACGCTGCCTTGAGGTCCTTCAGGGTCGGGGCTGCAAGGTCGGGGTTGCCGCCCAACTTATCCACTGTATACACAAGAGTCGCGAATTTGCTGAGTGCTTTGCCACTGAAATACATGCTGTTCAAGTCAGATTCATTGTTGACACTTCCCTTAAGTTCGACTGGTGCCACTTTGTTAATTACTTCTTGAGCCGATTGAGAGAGTTTGTTGACACTGCCTGCAGTGACGGACCAAGGGTTGAACCCCATATCAGTTGGAAGATCTGGCTCGACCATTTTCCAAGTCTCCCCAACCACGGCCGTTGCGTTACCTTTGGTGGTTGTACGCAGTGAAATGTTTACCATGCGTCCCTTGGTCTCGTCGTCAAACGATTCGGCATGATGTGGTAACGCATACATCATCAGAGGTCTGGAGCTCGCCTCGACTCCTGCCTTGGCCCATTCGAGTTGATATATCCCTGTACGCTCAGATACAACACCCTTCACAGAACCTTGTACAGCGTAGACTCCGGATGCATTGTCAAACAATTTATGTCCTGAAACACCCGCTGGATTTTTCGTCACCTGAATTGTACCTGACCACCCCGGGGGACCAAGCAGGTCAGTAGAGGAGACAAGCTTCGGTTTCGGGTCTTTTTTGTCGTCTGGGGCCAGATACAGAAGCCAAGTGCTTCCATCCGCGAGCTTTGCAACATATTTGAAGATACCAGGGCCTGGTGAGCCAGCAGCAGCTACCTCGGTAAAGAAGACGCTGGTTTGGATCAAAGGTTGTAGGCTAGAATATACCCCAGTTACAAACGCCATACCCTGTACTACAGGGAAGGTGATTCTTGAGGATGACCCGTTCTCCGGTTGCAGGACCGCATTGGCTGAGAATGGCAATGGGTTCTCCGTTCTAAGCACTGTAGAACCTTTCAGTTCAGCTGCCGATAGAATAATGGACTGGATGCCTATAGGGTTGACATAATACGAAATCGGCTGGCCCGGGATCTTGTTGTTTTGGGGACCCAGTGCAAGCTTGTCTGACTCAATATGTGAGACAGCCATACCCCAACTTCTAGCATTACCATTTCCCTTCGCCCATGCTATACTGTACGGGTGCGTGAAGGTTGCATTATCCTGATTACCAAGAAACAATCCAGCATAGAATTTGTTCGTTTCAATCGGTCCCGTGTAATTTGCCTGTCGGCGTTAGCGTGTACAGTCGGCCAGGTAACAGAAGCTCTCACAATAAAAGTCCTAGGAACTGGGTGATCATTCCGAGACGTTATGGCCGGTGGGATTGGGCCAGTAGCTACTGGAAGAAACACGTCCTGGCTGTTGGCCATTGTCGTATTGGAGTCTGAGAGGGGTTCACTTGTTAGACTGTGCCGCCTAGCTCTGAATTATTCACCTTACCTTGCGACTTGGTTGAGAATGTCTTTGTACTCGTTGATGCGACTGCTTTCGTAGAGCTAGATGCCGCAGGGGTGGTTATGTTAGTGCTAGGTAATACCGAGGCAGATGTTGCAGATGTAGGCGTTGCAGATGTAGTAGGCGTTGTAGTTGTAGGCGTCGCAGAGGTAGATGTCGGTGAGATAGGTGACGCCGAGTTAGAGGTGGGTGAATAGCTAGCCTGAGTTGAATGGCTGGTAATATTGCCTGTATTGGACGGAAGTAGTGAGGTGGACGTTGTGGTTGATGCTGAGGTTGGTATAGTAGTAGACGTAACAGCCGCTGGAATGCTTTCTGTTTGATCCGGCGTTGATGCCAATTTAGTTCCCTCGATGATGGAGGCCGTTGTTTCAGACGGTTCTATGCCTGGAAGTATCGCATCTAACAGCGAACCTGGGTCGCTCAAGCCACCAAACAAGCTATTCAGTCCAAATGGCACCTCCCTAGGGTCTGGAGTAGGCTTTTCTAATCGATGACCTTCTCTCTCGAGACTAGTAGGGTAGAACTAGAACACATCAGCGGGCCCCATGATCGACTGTGTGGGGGTAAAACAACTTACTCCTTGGGTTCCAGGAACTAGCCTGGCGTTTTCAATAGAAGGTGGATACTGCGTTTCAAATGTAGTTGTGCCTGATGGCCTAGGGGCAGACTGCACAGTAACTGCAAGTTGCCATGTTAGTATAAGGCCAAACACCCAACTGAATCTTGACAGCATCATGAATAGAACCATGGCATGAAATATGCTAAGTCAATCCAATACAAAGGCGCAGACTAGCTGAAGGGAACGCAACTGGGTGAACAACAAGAAGAAGAGGGAGAGTGATTTGGATCTATAACAGCTGCTTCGACAACCGCCAGGATAAAACCAAATTTCCTTCGTTGAGGAGTCAGGATATCCTATTCACAGCCCCTGTAGGCCTAGGATTTCCCGTCCTCAGTGAAGGAGCAAGTTCTAAATGCAGAACGCAGCCAGAAATAGAACAATATTCCAGTATCTGATAGCTGAGACCATGAACGTGGCGGGGACTGCATTCGATTGGAAGATAATCGCAAGTATCGCCCCGGTCCAGAAGCACAGTACAATAGAAGACCAAAGGGAATCTAATAAGGGGAAATGTGGCTCACCGGGGGATTATCAATGGCAGTTAGAAAATATGTCCGAGCACCCAACTCCGGCACCGCGTGAAGGAATGCTAGATGGCACAGATACCTGCAGTACGCTGCCTGGTCGTATGACGAGAATGCTGATCTACATGGCCGTTAGTATGCAACGGAGTATAAAGACCACAACAAACAACCCTGGTTGATACCTGAAAGGGAAAAGCAATGTAGGCTAAGCGGGCATCGGAATGCGGGAATCTGACTGCCCAGTATGCGGCAACAAGATTCAAGATGTGTCACGCACTCAAGTACGCGTAAGAAACTTAGCTATAACTTCAAATCAAATCAATTGATTTCTTGCTTAAACCAAACAGGATAATCTAAACGGGAACACTCTAGACAATGGATGGTGTGTGAGGTTGATGGTGAAGCGGGAGAAAGAGGATGTGGAGCATGGAACTAAGGCAACTAAATACTTGACATTCACCCTTCACACGTGAATTGTCGTAATAAACAACAAGAATATATTACAAGACTCGTTAAAAATTGAAGAAAGTGAATTTCATAATGAAGGTTTCCTTGAAAAAAAGTTAAAAGGAAAATAAAAAATAAATAAATAAACTATAGAATAAAAATGAAATCAAAAAAAAAGAACTGTGAACAGTTACTATTCACAATTATTATTATTTTTTTTTTTCTTTTTCTACATCCTATAACTAGAAAAGGTAATGATTTACCATCCATGTGGTCGGTCAATTTCTTTCTTTTCTCATGCATATGTATAAATTGAATAGATTAGATGCTTGTGGCGGGATCTATACTGACCCCCCTCGGGTAAGTCAGGGCTCACCCGACCTGATCATTTGCCTGCCTCAGATACTTTTTTATGACAATTCCTTCTTTATTATCCCGGAACATAAATAAAATATTGAATGAAAATTATAATAAAAAGATAATCAGTTGAACAATGAAGAAACTTTTGTCTTTGAGTACTATATACAGCGAATATATTGCCAGGATCAATTGCAATCCTCGAGAATTAGGGTCCTCATGGTTGCCTCCAATCCAGCTTAATGACACTGCATCGTGATGCAGGTTACAGGCGGTCTCCTAAGAACCTTACAACAGTAGAGGTGTTTAAAAAGAACTGCTAATTCTTGTATTTGCCGACTGAACTGCACGCGCGAGATGCGGTCCTGTAGTTGACCTTTCTTGCTTAAATCATAGGCTTCTCCATCGGCTTGATGATGCCCTGTTTGACCATCACGCGAGGCTTGGTTGCATTCTGTAAAGTTTCCTTCGTAGACCATTCCGGACCGATGGGGAGACGGAGAGATCTTTCGTATTGTTGTTTCGTCTCGAACTGATGAGGAAGCTGGCTTGCCAAGTATTTGTTGTTCTGGAGCAAAAATTAGTATCTGATGACAAGAACAACATGATAAGTCGCATCAATAAGATATCACTTACCTTCCTGACCCGCTTCTCGTTGATGATAACACGAGACAGTTTGGCGTCCTTTCGCTGTTCAGGCTTCACACCTTGGACAGTGGTGAGAACCCGTTTTTGCCGTTTCTGCTGCTTTTTACTGATTCCATCACCACCCCAGCTGCCCCAGCCAGACAGAGTATTGTCTATCACCTGGTCATCTTCCTCTCTGACCGTGTCATGCTTTTCTTGCTCAAAATCCTGAACAACCTCGTCTCCAGCAAATGCTCTTTTGACAAGGTCATGATTTTTGAGGAGTACTGGCACACTGTCCTCGTCATCACTCTCCTCGGTTTGTTGAACATGCTTTGTTGAAGAGGTTACCGGCTTTTGCTTCTGATTGTTGGAGACCGGCTTCGAAGTCGTGCTCTCAAGTTTTCCATCATTTACCGTGATATCAATGCCTTGCTGCGAGTCATTGACGGTTGGTCGACGGTTGTTTCTGTTTGTCTGAACCAACCACGGGTTCTCTTCTTCAGCAGGCTCTTCTTGCCGCTCCGAAAACCTATCTGTAGCACGAGACTGAGCCTTGGTACCTGTTCGCTCTGACTTCTTCTTATCAGAGCGGCCATGCGGTGTGGTACTCTGCCGGTCAGCCTCGGCAGACAACAGTTCTTCATCGTCTGACCCAGGCGCTTCCTCGAACTCATTACGTGGCAGCGACTTCTTTGCTGTGGTTGTCTTTCCACTCTGTGAATGACCAAATTTACGCCTTCCGACCTCAGACTCTGCCTCGGATTGGGACTCTTCTCCATGAAGTTCGCGGTTAAGTCGCCGGATTTCGGCATCATTTTCTGCCTTACGTGCAGCCTCCGCATTTTGCATAAACTTCATAGAGAACAGCTTAGCATGAGGCCCTTGTATTTCGGTGTCGACTG
Source organism: Aspergillus avenaceus (assembly GCA_009193465.1). NCBI lineage: Eukaryota > Fungi > Ascomycota > Eurotiomycetes > Eurotiales > Aspergillaceae > Aspergillus > Aspergillus avenaceus. The sequence continues at coordinate 16,387 of ML742305.1, forward strand.
TATCCCCATCTTCAAGTTTGTCCAACTTCTTGCGCATTTTCCGCTTTTCCACATCTGAGCTATTTTCTTCGTTCCATGGATCCTCATCCTCAGACTCCGAGCTGGACGAACCTAAGTAATCATCGTCTCCATGAGTGGCTCGTTTCCCTTCAATCCGTTTCCGTAACTCTTCCTCCTTCAAGGCCAGATCAGCTGCACCAAGACGAGCGTCCTCATCCCAGGCAGTCCGACCAGTCTGTTTAAGACTCTTGGCCCATTTACTTTCTTTATGTTTCGAGCCCATTCTCGCTTCAGCTCTGCGTCGCTCGTTTTGCTCCCGGTCCTGCTCATCGACGTCCACACCGGCCTCGAGGAGGGCTTGCCTTTCCTGTTGCTCTAATTTCTCACGTTCCTTGCGGTGAACACGACGATACGATTTACTCTTAATCTTTTTGATCCGCTTAGCCCGCACTTCTTCGCGGAACAGAAGATCACGCCGCTTTCGCAATTCCGCTCTGCGTGCCCGGATTTCCTCAATGGGTAACTTGCGCGCTTGTAATTCTTCGAACTCCTGTACTTGGCTTTCGGCCGACTTCCCATTGGCCTCGACCAGGCCGCTTTCGACAAGGATATTCTGAATGGTGCTTTCGAGATCCGTCCGCGGCTGAGCTGGCCCCATCCGGTGATTCTGGTTTGCCTCCGGGTCAGGGAGAGGAAACATCAGGTGTTCCGCTCTGCGGTTTGCCTTCACAGTTTCTAACCAGCGATCCAAAGTTTCTTTGCTTTTCTCATAAGCTGCAGCCCGGTCCAGCCGGTCTTGTTGGCGCTTCGCAAGAGGGGCATCGAGCTTCCCTGGCACGCCGGAAGACTTATGCGCAGAAACAACTGAGCCAACGTGTTTTAGCGAGCTCTTCAGGCGGGAGTCGGTGATAGATGGTAGGAGATCGGCCACTGTCAGTTTTCGCGTGGATGCTAGACCGAACTCTGTTGGCTTTCCATGCTCCTGCCCGCCTTTTGCTTTCCGCGCCGCTTTTTTGGAGGTGTCCGGTTCCATAGAATTGACAAAATCTTGTAGTTTGGAGAGTTGGTCCTCGTTACCGGCATCCTGTTCGTCATCCGAGAGCGATAATTCGCTCTCGTCATCGGAACTGTTTCCATCATCTGTCTCAGAGGCTTCATCATCTGACTGATCGGAGTCGTCATCTGTTTCTGCCTGCTTTGACTTTGATGCATTTTGTTCCTCCTCGTCCTCCATAGCCATGTTCATATCCCAAGCAGTCGTAAGATCCACCGCGTCTTCTCCAAGGTCATCTTCGTCTTCATCCTCTTCTTCCGACTCTTCGGCGTCTTCCGACAAAGTGATTTGGCGGTTGCGTTTCTTCTGTTCGGGGCGCTTCTGCTTTTGGTTCATTTTAGAACTCCCGCGAAAGCTGAAGCCCTCGAATCTTTCCTCGTCACTAGAGCCCATAGCCTCATCGCTGTCCAATTCGCTGTCATCATCACTGCCAACCTCCCCAAGCCTCCACCTGTGGCCCTCTCCATCACTACCGCCATTTTCACTCAATTCAGAGGCGTCGTCGACTGTCCGACGGCGCTTAATATCCGGTTCGTCTGAGTCCTCATTATCTCGGTGGGAATGGCGCTTGCGCTTAGAAAAATCATCTTCCTGGCCTAGTCGACTGCGGCGAATCTTGGCTTTAACAGGATACTGGGCTTCAGCGATAGCAAGAGCGTTCAAGCTTTTGCTCGATTTCGGTTTCGGAGGTTGCTTCTTCTTGAAGGACTGGTCTCTAGGACCCCGTAAATGAGTTTGTTTTCGGGGCATGGTTATCAAGGCTGTGAAATAGATCAATCAAAGTAAATAAATTGAAAAATAATAATATAATAAGAATAATTACTTGACGATCGATTTCTGCCCCCCGACTTAGCTTCAAAAAAAAAAAGCTTTTCAACAGGCGAACATGTGGGGGAGTGGTTTTTGATTTTTCTTTTCTTTGACCCGGAGATGAGTTCTGAAAAAGAAAAAAAAGTTCAGGTTCTTGGCGGATAGCGGAGGTAAAGTTGGTCTTAGCGCCGCCGACTTTCAGATCCTTCCTCCCGACTCCGACACTGGCTTGAACGTCTCCGCAGATTCATTGGTTTTTGTTTAGCATTTGTCTACTGCAACGACTCTATACAATGTTCAAGCCATCACAGCCTTTGATGGCGCGTCTGCGTCTGACGACAAAGCAAGTCAATGGTGGATATTACAAGGGAAATCGCACTGGGTCTATGGGTTACTTCGCGAAAAACGGTTCTTATGTGATCGATTGGAAGAAGGTCCGCACTTATGTCGTCCCTGAGCACTTGGATGAATTCAAAGTATGTCCTATTGCCATGCTTCCGACCTCAACACGAATCGAATGAACTAACACTTGGTCCAGCTTACACCATTCGTGACGAGGCGCATGGCCCCAACTAAGAGCAAATACACGAGGGATTTCGAAAAGAACGGTCGGGTAATCACAGTTGAGCGAGCCTTTGGTGCGAAGGACTATCTTGATCTGTGGGCATCGGACAATGGTCAAGAGGTGCTTGAGCAAGAGCGACTTGAACAAGAAGCAGCATCGAGCTCGACTTCTCGCTAATTGTCTATCTCATTCAAGTTATTGGGAGGCAAAGATGGAAGGTTCTTAGGCACAGTACCGCTATATGGGCCTCTATTGTGAGGCTTTCGCAAAACGGTCAGGATGAATCGCTCTGGTTACGGACTCCGACTATCTTTTTTTTCTTTTTTTCTTTTTTTTTTCTCCGCATGGTGGCTCAGCCTATACAGTTACCCGATTGCATTCTTTTGTATTATTACTCTGTATTGTATATGCGGTTTAAGGTGATCTGAATGGGCTTGAGGTTATTTTCACTGTGGTGCAACTTGACACTTTTGCGCAAGATACCAAGTGATTATGGAAGCCAGGTAATGGCTCCTCACTACTGTCACTATATTTTCTTGATATTTATACCAATTTGTGGCGCATCTTTGGAGGATTTTGCATCTTAGCCTTATACTTTAGTTTTTTTCTGAATTATGACCTATAGAAAGACTTTGTTTACTATTTGATGTTGAATCAAGATCAAGATGACAAGATGGGCTTCAAGTTATTCTAGGCTAGAACATGTGCATTGTGCAATACTCAGATAGTAAGCAATTTGAAGGCGATGGGGGATCTATTTCTTTTCTTTTGTCCTTTTTTCTTTTGTTATTTTCTTTTGTTCTTTTGTTTGTTTTTCTTTCTTTCTATTTTTCTTTCATGGATCCAACTTGAAGTCCTTTCGTGGGGCTACTAGTACTTAGTAGTAGTTTTAGTAGTACTAAAATTGTGGAGGTATGGAACTACGGCCAACTAGATGAAGTTGTAAGAACGCTTGAATTTTTTATGAAGATAGGATCTGTGGGATGTTTATATATACCACGCTGAGATCACATGGTTGCCTTACTAAGCTTAGGTCACGTGTATATACTGCCATACGCTGACACACCCCTATAACTGCATAATTGAAGCTATAAAAACTTTCTAATTAGATAATATCTTTATAATTGTATTATTGCAAGATCTTTTTAGAAAATATCTATTCTATCAACTAGGTATTGAAACTGTGTTTTAAAAAGCAGTGTAGTGGCTATTCGGCCACTATTCTGCCGTTCATTCTGCCGTTCCCGAAAAGCGGCCCAGAAAGCGGTAGTAGTTGAGCTTCTTATCTCTCGCTTAGATAGGATAGAAGAAAACAACTTTATCAACTACTCTCAGTGTATATAGGCACAACAAATGGTGGTCCCAGAGAGACTCTACTATTATTTTTTTATCTAATTCTGAGTTACTCTATCAAATTTCATTAAATTGAGTTGATATCAGCTACTAGTAGTTAATCTCTATATAAAGATAACTACTTGTTCTGATCTACTCTTATTAAGTAAATTTAGCTAGATCTATATAAATTAAGTCTAATTTTATTTATCTGCTATTTTCTCTGTTTCTCTATATATATAGATTATATAAATATTTTTATTATTTTCTTTTTATCTTTATTAATTATTTAATACCTGTTTAATAACTGAAAGATATATTACTTTACTATTATAACAGATATATAAATTCTAATATTTTAAACAGGTAGGTAAGCAGGAGCTTGTCCAGTAATTTAATTGTAAAATCTGTTTATATATTAATTATATTATAAAAACTTATAAAAAGTCTAATTATAAATAATAATTTTTTTATTTTTCTGACTGAAATATAGACTAGTTATCTTTAAATAAAGCTGTTAAGTTATTCTTAGTGTTAGTCTATATGATTAAAAAAGAATTTAATATTTAAATAAATATAAAATAAGATAGTTTAAAAATTATTAAATTAGATTAACTGTTGGGCTAACAGTATTTAAAAATAAAATTAATTATTTTATAAATATTATTTTAATAAGAAATATTAGCTTCAGCTATAATATTACTGGAATATATCTTTAAATTTTAATAGAATATATAAATTTTAATAGTTAATATAAATTAATCTGACTTGTCAACTTTTCTTATAAACCCTTAATTAATTATAATTTAATAATTAATAAGGTTTATTTATAGAACAGCAGAAAGTACTGTCTGTTAATTATTTAATTAATTTATATCTGAACTATCTGTATACTTTTTAATAATTTAAGTAAATAATAATAGTAAAGTAAATATTATAGTAAATAATATATTAAATATTTAACAGCTATTTAAAAAACTACTGAAGAATCAGGACTGGACAGAGCAACAGTTTAATAAACTAATATAAACTATAGAAATATTTTAAAACTACTTTCAATAAGATAATAAAGAACTATAAAGTAAATAAAAATAAAAAAGTTAAACTGGATCTTTTAGATCCTCTAAATTTTTTAGTAAATCCAGATTTTCTAATAAATTTAGTCTACCAGAATAAAATAGTGAAGATAGGGACAGTAGATAATCTTTAATTAATAGCTAGAAAATTAAAGATATTAACTACTTCTATTCTGATTAACTGAAAAATATTAACCAAGCTAGTAATTTTTTAAAAGATTAAAAAATATAAATATATTATAAGAATATTTATATATTTACTGATTAAATATATAATATAATAGTCTTTAAATCTAAACTGGTAGTTAGAAACAATATCTATTTATATTTTAGAGGTGTTGCTTTAGAATGGTTTATAACTGAACTAATATAGTTTAAAAAAAATAGTCTATATAATATACTGCTTAAAGAGAGATGACTAAAATTATTTATTTAATAATTTAAATTTAAGGCCTCTGAAGCTTTTAAAAAGTTTATTATTTTATTATATAGTTTTTAAAATATTTATAATAAAAAAACTCTTTAAATATATATATAAGAATTATTACAATATATATAAACTGTTAATATTAACAGTATATATAACTAATTAATACTTGTATAGTTTTATATAGAGTCTTTATTAAAAAAAAATATTATTAAACCAACTGTAAATACTATATTAAAAGTATTTTTTAATAAACTTAATCAGAAATATAGAATATAAAAAGATTTAATAAAAAATTTTTAACTGTATAAATTTAAAGCACTACTCTTCTATAGTTTAATAGATAAAAGATATTAAAGCCTTTCCCTTTAAAAAAAAATCTAAAGAAAACTGTTTAACTATAGCTACAGAAATTAGAATACTATTAGCTGAAACTATACTAATCCTTAATACAGTAACTAGTAATAATAGTAAATTGTATAATATCAGAACTTTTATCAGTTATATCAAGCTTTAAATCTGTATAAACTGTTTTAAAATCAGTTACTATAAATACTGCTGTATTAAATATTAATCTAGAATAGAAATTAATTATTATTAATAGATAAATCTATAAATTTTAATATATTCTATATAAATTGGCAGAAATAGAACTAATAAAAAGTAAACTGAAAAGGCTGAGACTGTTCTTTTTAATAGTACTAAAATCTAAGATTAAATTATCTGTCAGTTAAAAAAATACTTTAAGTTTATTTAAATTTAAAAAATATTTATTATATAACTAGGTATATAAAAAAAATAACAGAAAAATTATATATAATAGAACAGGAAGAAGAAAATATACTTAATATATAAATAGTTAATAAAGCAGATAATAAAGGTTTAGAAGAAAAATAAAAATATAATAAATAAAAATATTAAATCAACTATTTAAAAAACTACTTTCCGGATAATTATAATAATCTGTATAATTATAGAGACCTATATAGATATAAAAAAGTTAAAGACTATAAATAGTAATTAATATATATTGACTATATAGCAGAACCGGTAGTTGACTGCTATAAATATAGGAGAGGTTTTTAATTAAATAATCAATTATATAAATATATATCTATCTGCTATATATAAAATAAAGGAATAGAGAATTTTTATTATATAATAAATATTATTGATTTAACTGCTTCTAAAAATCTAAAATCTAAAATTAGAATTTTATTTAAAGAATAGAGATATATAATAACTATACTGGGAATTAAAATATTTAATAATTAAATTACAGTGTACTTTGATACAGATTGTTTAATAAGTCTGATAGATATAGATTTAGTAAAGAGTTTAGAATTTAATTTTTAATTTAATAAATTAATTACTGTTGCTGGTATCAGCTTTAAGTATAAATTAACAGAATTTATTTAACTGAGTTTATTTTTTATTAATAAAAAGAATAACAAGTCTACTGCAGTGTATATATATATTAAAATATATTTTATCAACAGTTTAAAAACTAGATTTTTTATTAAAATAGATATAATTGATTCTGAGTATATAATACTGGATTTTAATTATTAATAAATATATCTGAATAAATGGAATAATATAATAATATTTATTAATATTTATACTAAATAAAATCAAATCTTTAATATATTTATATATACTGATTTATAAATAACTGTCCCGGCTAATACTTAAATATTAATTTTAATATATATTAAAAATCTTTTATTAACTGATTATAACTATATATTTAAACTATTTAAAAATATTCCTTTTACAATATATATATTGTTAATCAGTACAGAAACTGCTTTTATTAAAATATATAACTATTTACTATATTAATTAATAATTAACAAGGATTCCTAACTAGGGCTGATATCAGATAATAAATATGTGGATATATATCAAGTAAATAATAAATATATAGATATATACTAAGTAAATAATACTCCACCCAAAATAAAAACTACAGAAGGTATAAAAATCTTAATAGAATCAGTTCTACTTGATAAACAACAGAAAATATATCTATTTAATAGAATAACTATATACAGAATATCCCAGATTAAAAAGAAATTTGAAGTAGTGATTGATTAATATAATATATAGAGAAAAGATAGAGTAGATACTGTTAAGGTCTCTGAAAAATTATAGATAAAAGTTCTATTGAAGTACAGTTAAAAGAATTATTTTTTAAAACTACAAATATATTAAAATAATCTAAAAAATAAGATTATAATTAATAAAATATTTAATAAACTATACAAGTAAAACAAACTGAAAACCTGCTAAGATCTGATACCAAATATTTACTTTATATTTATAATATAGAGAACTGTGTCTGGTTTTAATAGAGTACTATTTAAAAAATTATAAATAGTGGTTGATATTTATAGATTAAATAAAGAAATAATTTTAAACTTTTATTTAATATCTGCTTAGTCAGAAATTATTAATATATTTTAAAGTAAATACTATATATTAATAGTTGATGCTTGAAGCTAGTTTTATTAATAATATATAAAAAAGAAGTATTGTTGCTGGCTAACAGTTATTATTTATTAAAAGCAGAAACAGTTTAAGATAGTAATTATAGGATTTAAAAATTCTATACTATATATATAAAGATAACTGGATTTTATATTAACAGAGTTTAAATATTTTTACAGAATCTATATTAACAATATTATTATAGCTTTTCAGATTTTTAAAGAATATATTAACTATCTTTATTAAATCTTTAGCAAGCTGGAAAGCATAAATATTATTTTAAAGTTAAAAAAGACTTTTATAGATTATCTGTTAATTGTCCTACTAGAATAATAAATAAATAATCTAGAATTGACTATAATTAAAGAGAAATTAACTATAATTAAATAAATACAGTTTTCTACAACTCTTAAGCAATTAGAGATTTACTTAAGACTTATAGAATGTTTTTGAAGTTATATAGTATAATATATTAATAAAGCTAAGTTTTTTAATAATTTTAAAATATTATTGTTTAAGGGAGGTCCTATTAAAAAATAATTTAAAATAACTAAATCAGTTTATATACTGATTTACTCTGTACTATTAAAGTAGTAAATCTTTAAAATATTTTAAAAAAAATTTAATAATCTAAAATTTCTTTAATATTATAATCTTAACTGTTAACTTTATATTAATTTTAACAGTTTAAAAGAATTTAGTTATAGAGTTATAGTCTATTATCTAAAAGCTGTTTATAAATATATTAATATACAGAAATTATCAGTAAAGACTTTAATTAAATCTATATTATTTTTTAATTATAGTTTAACTTCAGCAGAATACAATTACTGGTTAATAGAGTTAAAAATTTTATATTTTATATAAATAATTAAAAAAATTTGATATTTTATTGAAGCAGTGCTGAAATACTTGCTGTCAGTAGTATATATAAATTACTCAGTAATAGTCTAGATCTATAAGTAAATCAGTCTGCAGACAGTTTTTATAAAAAAACTAAATCTATATTTAATATAAATATTATAATATATACAGCAGTTTTTATTAAAAATAATATATTAATCAGAAAAGTTGAATATAGTAACTAATATGTTATTTTATTTTTTAATTAATAAACTTTTAGCAGATAATATTTTTAATTTAGAAGTTTTATAGATATTAAATATATATAACTTTACTGTATTTAAATTATAATTTTTAAATAATTTTATAATTAAATTAAAATATAGCTACTGTTCTGATCTATAAATAAAAGTAATCTGGAAAATACTTCAGTAATATAAAACCTTAAATCTAAAGATTATACTCTATACTTTTATTAATAATTTTATATATATATATAAATATACTAGTAATTATTGGTTATATATATATTATATCCAATAGTATATAATCTATTTTAAAAAATATATAATAATAAGAAAATAGAAGGGTTAACAGTATATAAAATATTATAATTGTTTAAATAATATATTGATTACTGTTCTATATATTAAATAAATAAATCTCTATAATATAAACTCTATAACCTTCTTAATCCAATTCTAACAGTTCCTGAGCTATATTATATACTTACTATAAATTTTATTATATATTTGTCTATCTTAATATAAGGGAACAATTAATTATTAATGATTGTTAATAAGTTTATAAAATAAATCAGTTTTATATTGGGCTTATTGAGATGGAAAGCTGATTAATAGGATTGAAGTTTAATTAATATATTCTAGTAATATAATTAAAGAATTTTTTAAAATTTTATTTCTGATTAAAATATATACTTTATAAATATTTTTTAAAAAAAAATATTTAAATAATTAAATACTGCTTGAAACTATACAACAGCTTGATATTTATAATCTGATAGACAGTTGAAAAGAAGTATTTAAACTATTAAAATAATATTTAAATATTTTTTTATTAAAAAATTTTTTATAGTAGAAAATTAAAAAAATATTTTAAAAACTATTTAAACTTTATTAAATTTTACAGTAAAACTAATAACCAGTTATTTTCTGTACTGATTTATATATAATATTAATTTATATATTTTTTAGATAATACTTTACTGTATATTTTAACAGAACTTTATATTTTATTTAAATACTGAATAAAAATTTACTTAAATAGCAATACAGATAAAACAGTACTATAATTAGAATTATTTATTAGTTAAATTTAAGGTTGGAGATAAAGTATTTTTAAAATTATATTAAAAATATAATCTATTAATAAATAGAAAAATTAACAGAAAATTTAGCTATTAATTAACAGAGCTATTTAAAATATTCTGTAGAGTTAAAAAACTAATTTATAAATTTAAACTGTTTAATTTATAGAAGATATATTTAATAATCTTAATAATTTATTTAAAAAAAGCAGATTTAAAAGATTTTTTTAAAAGAATATTTTCAAGACTTTTATTTATAGTAGAAGAGCAATTTCCAGATAAAACAGACTGATATAAAGTTAAATATATACTTAATAAACAGATCTCTAAAGAAAAGAAGTTAATAGTAAAATATTTAATTTACTGGGCTGGATAGCTGCTAAAGTTTAATATTTAAAAATTATTAAAAAATCTGAAGAGAGCAGAGAAGGCAATAAAAAAATTTAAAACCTGACAATATATTTAAACTGAAGTCATCTACCAATCTTTTTAAATTTAAAAAATCTAAATCAATACTTTCTTTCTGATTACCAAGTGCAAGTATTCAATTTTATAACAGGGAAGCTATACTGCAAGTATACAAGCATATTAAATGCTTTTATCTATTTATATTTGCCTTGTTATTGTTGTTATGCATTTTGCCTGTTTATATTTATTTTGTTATTATTGTTATATATTTCAATTTACTGTTAAATTATCTGCAATATATTTTAATTTACTATCTGTAATTATATATATTTTAATCTATATATTTTATTTTACTTAAGCTGTGGGACACAGCATCTTATTTGTTGTGGGATATATAGTGGCTATTCAGCCACTATTCTGCTGTTTATTCTACTGTTCCCAAAAAGCAGCCCAGAAAGTAGTAGTAGTTGAGCTTCTTATCTCTCACTTAGATAGGATAGAAGAAAACAACTTCATCAACTACTCTCAGTGCATATAGGCACAACAAGCAGTTTAGTAAAGAGATCTGTAATATTTATATCTGAAAAGATATAATAAAGTTCAATATTATTGTTTTAAATTATTTTATAAATTCAGTATATTATAATTTTAATATATTTAGATTTTATATATAACTGGGTGTTCTGAGTAAATTTAATAGCTGGTATTAAATTAATATAGATAATAAGGGGTTTAACACTGCTGAATCTGATTTTTTTAAATATATTTATAATTTATTTAACTTCTCTGCTAGTAGTTGATACAGTTATATATTTTACTTTATATATTAATAGGCTAATAGTAGTTTAAAGTTTTAAATTCTATAAGATAGGGCTGTTTGCTATTTTAAAAATATAGCTAGAAATTAATTTTTAAATATTTAAATATCTGGTATAATTTATATCTGTATAGTTAAAGACTTTTTCTAGCTGTATAAATAGATTTCTATTATTTAAAAAAAACTAAATTAAATTTCTTAATTAAATATAGAATATAAGAACTGAATTAAATATAATATTTAGTTTAATAGACTGATAGTGTCAAGGTGCAGGTTCAGACAGGGTTCAGGACAAGGTTGATACACAGGCAGGGTATAGGCTAAGGGTAGGTATAGACAGATAGACAAGATATAGTTTGAAGAGCTACAACAGGATTGGTTTTAAATAAATAGATATATAACAGAAAGATTATATAGCAGGTGGTCAGGATAAGCAGAATAGGGATTAAGAATTATACTGTGATATTATTCCTTTTTTTTATAGCTGAGTTCTGTTGAGGCTGGGCCCCAGTTTATTAGAATAATATTAATAGAAGTTAACAATAATCTGACAGATATTCTCCAGATATTCAGTAGGTTTTTTAGTTAATTAATTATAGCTAATTTATTTAATTATATACTTCAGATATAGATTTTTTTAATTTTTATATTTTTAACAGAAGTCTATAATTTTTTTAATTAATTATTTTTTAAATTCTTTAACTTTAACAGATAAAGTAAGGTTCTGGATCTGGCTGGATAAAAGATTATTAACAGTTAATTAAAACAGGCTAATATAGAAAATAGAGTAAATTTTTATATTAATAGGCAGATCTAAACAGTATATATACAGATTAATAATTTTAAAAATATAGAAAAATCTTAAGGATTTCTAGTCTAACTTTTTTTAAAAATATAGAGTTTTGATATTCTAGATATTAAATTAAATTTTTTAATTAATAGTATAACAGTAGACAGAGTAGTAGTAATAGTTTATTTATTTTTTATAGTAGATTTAAGCAGAGATTATTTTAATATAGATAAATTTAATAATATTTTATATTTTATAGATAAATAATTTAGTATTTCAGAAAATAAGCAGATTAGTAAATAGTAGAGACTTAAATTTTATATAAAAATAAAATCTATAGTTGGTCAGAAATAGAGATATTTAAATAACTTTAAAGTAAATAGAATTTAGAGTAAATTTAATAAATAAGATTTAATTACTCCAGTTATTTTGCAGATAGAATATATAAATATATAAATATTATTCTAGAACAGTATTAATAATTTTAGTCTAGTTATTAGTTTTAAAATAAAAAACTATAAATAGCAGATTTTTAATCTGCAGATAGCTGGTCAGATATTTTCAAAATTCAGTAATAAACTGGAGACTGTAATTGAATATAATAGTATAAAACAGGCTGTAGAATTTCTAGATATATTAAATATATAAATAGATTACTTTTTTAATATTAATAGTGGCTTGACAGAGTAGAAAATATTTTATTTTAATTAAATAATTAATAATAACTAGAACAGTATTAAATCCTATATTAAATATTAAATATATAATAAAATTTATAAATATATTTTATTAAATATGCTCAGATACAGATAGAAAATATAGAATATTTTATTTAATTTTTTAAAAGACAGTAAATTTTTAGTAAATATAGCAGTTTTAGATCTAGCAGTTTATATAATAGTATATTTTAAATTAATAATATTCTTAAAACAGCAGTTTATAAATTTTAGATTTTCTGGAGTAACTATTTATAGATTTATTATAATAGAGATAAATTAGTTCTGTTTTTAGAATATTAAAATTTAAAATATAGAAATATTTTCTATAGAATAGGTATTTTTTATATTATTTATATTTTAATAAAATTATTATAGAATAATAATTATAATCTTTTTTTAAGATTTTCAGAATAGATTGAATAGTGTTATTTTTTTTATAGATTTTATAGATAAATTTTTAAATATTAAAAAACAGAATCAATTGTTCTTTATCTATAAATTAGATTTAATAAATAATTTTTTAAATAAGGGCTAGCAGAATGGGTTTCAGTTTTTTAGAGACTGATTTAAGATTTTTGAAGATAGGGTCTTGGATCTTAGAGGCAGGTTTTATACTATGATATAAAAATAGCAGGTTTTTTTGATTTTAGATCTATACAGGAACTCTGGGTGGTTTTAACAGGATTTTATTGATAGATTGGGTTAATAGTATAATAGGCTAGTAGATAGAGTTAATATTTTTAATTTTCAGAACTATTTAATTCTGATATAGTAAATATTTATTTTTTTTTAAAGAGATCTACTGACTTTCTAGTCAGTAAGTTGGGTTTAGTCTTTAGTTTATTAAAATAGAAAACTATTTTAAAATTAAAATAGAACAGAAATTCAGACTATTAAATTTAATAGCAGTTGAGTATTTTAATTAATATAAAATATTTTAGATTATAGTGATTAATAATAATATAAACAGAAAATAGAATATTTTTAAATTTAAAATACTACTTTTTGAAACAGTAAATAATTATAAATAATTTTTTATTATAAATCTTGTAGTTATATTTAATAGTAAAATATTTTTTAACAAAAAAGATAACAGAATACAGTATTTTTTTATTATTATATTAGAATAGAATGCCAGCAGAGATATAATTAAATATATCAGTTTTTAAAATTATATTTTTTATTTAGTTAAACAGCTTTAAAATTAAAATAGAGATAAAGATTTTTTTCAGAATATCTAGAATAGATTAATAGATTAAATCCCAGTTAAAGAGTATTTTTTTATAGATTAAATAAATAAACAGAACAGTGATTTTAAAGAAGTTCTGAATAAAATAATAATAGAAATTAATAAAATTTAATAAGACTTGAATATCAATAATATAGATTAATATAGACTATTAAATAATAGTTTTAATTTTTATAGAGTCTATTTGGATTCTATAGCAATTAACTATAAAATTTAGAAATTTTATTTCTTTAATTAAGAATTTATATTTTAATAGTTTAATATATAGATTAATTTTTTAGAGTTTCTGCAGAACTATATAAATATAATATATATATTTAAAACAGATATAGCTATAAATTAAAATATTATTTAAATAAATAATACAGAACTAGTTTAAGTATTTTTACAGAGTATTATTAATATAATACTGAAAAATAGTAGGGGCTTTAATTAGTTTAAACAATATTACCAGTAATTTATACAGACTTAGTTAAATTTAAAATATAATTATCTATTTTTGGCCTTTCTTTATGTGGATATTGTTGAATATAAAAATAATATTAATTTTAAAAAAGTATTTTATTTTTTTTAGATTATTCAGGATTTTTTTAATCAAAAACAGTAAATATTAGTTTTTTACAGTTATTTTATTTAAGATTTAATAATCTATATAGAAGTATAATCTTTTATTAGATTTTATTATAAACAGAACAGAAAATACAGCAGAGAAGAAACTGGAATATATAAATCCTTTTTTTAGATTTTTCAGAAACTATTTATATAAGACTGTTAATTCAATTTAAAATATTATATATAAAAATCTAAATAATAGTATTTTCTCTTCTATCAGTTTAATATTGTGGTTATGTAGTTAATATAGTAAAAGATACTTAGTTTTTTATATTAAAAATATATTAATAAAATTTTAGAGTTCAGAGGGCAGATTCTGAATAGGATTCTTTAAAGTTTCTTAATTATTCAGAATATTATTAATTTATTCTATAATAAATATAAATATTCTGTAGCAGTAGTAGCAACTATAGACAGAATAAATTTTCAGAAATATTAAAATAATATTATATTTCTCCAGTATCTAGAATTAAATAGATAGATTATAAAAACAGACTTTTACAGAGATATTATTCAGAATTTAGATTTTATTTAAATATATTAATATATTACAGTTCTGATAGCAAAATTTACTATTAAACAACAGAATATAAATAATAAATCTAATATAAAGATTGTATTTCTTTAGTTAAAATAGATCCAGAATAACAGAATAATAAATTAACTGGGTTATTAAAAACAGGGTTTTTTTTTTTTAAATAATTTTAGATTTACAGGATTATAATAGTATAATAAATAATTAGTTTATTTTTATTTTTTTATTTATTAAAGCCTTTAATTTTAATAGGATTTTTTAAAGATTTTAAATTTAAATCTTATTTTAGAATCTATTTTTTATTTATTATTTAATTTAAAACAGCTTTACTGTCCAGTATTGTATAGTTAAGAAGCTTTTAGTTTTATTTAATTAAAATAATAGATAAAACTATTAAATTAAAATAATTTAATTCTTCTTTAACAGAGAATCCTTGGGTAGTGGCAACAGATAGATAGATTATATAGTATATTAATATCTGATAGTAGTTTAAATTAAATTTATTTTTTTTACTGGCAAATACTGATCAGATAACAGAGTATAGGATTTAAAAAATTAATCTCAGAGTAAACTGATAATATAGAAGACAGGGGCTGGATTAGTATTAGATAAAATATTTTATATTATTTAAAAGTAGAGGTCAGGTTCTGTATAGTAGTGGACTAGGTGGTTTTTAGAGCTGTAACAGAAGTATTCTTTCTAGTCTTTGCAGAAAGAGGTATAACAGTTTAATAAGATTCTATACTGAAAGAACAGGTCTATAGGGTTAAGACTAGTAATAGAATAATAGATTAATTCTGGGAAGATTATAGAGAAAGATTTAAAGAAAATTCTGACAAGATTCTATTTTAATAAAGCAAAAACAGAAATAAAAGATTTTTGTTTTATAATATTAAAGATCTCTAACCTTCAGTTAATTTTTTTAATATAAATCAGACAGTAATTTTCTAGATTCTATAAAAAATAGATAAATTTCAGATAATTATTAATAAATAAATTATAGTACAGGAGTATAAACTTTAATTTATAGTTAATAATTTATTTTAATATTATAGATAAGATAGTTTTAAAAACTTGGCTCTTTAAAATAAAATACTGGAAGTTAATAAAAAAAAAACTGAATTCTTAATTTCTTTAATAAAGATTGTATAGATTATTGCAGATATTATAAATATAATTAAAATCTTTAAAAATTTGTTTCAGCAGAGTCAGGACTTTAATATAATTAAACAGTTAATAAATACTATTATAAAGATAGGGCAGAACTTGGATATATAAAGCTTTTTTTAAATAATTAATTATATAGATTATTTAAATCTAAAAGATCAGAAAGCAGTCTTAATTAATAATTATTTTTTTTTAATTTAAAAAATAAAGCAGTAGAGATTTTAATAATTACTATTAAACTTATTAAAATTAGGTAATTATTTAAAGAGACTGGTAGAGGCAGCAGATAGAGAATTAATTAATATAGATACTTTTATTAAAGAAGCTACTAGTTCTTTAATAATAGATTTAAAAGTTTAGACAGAAATATTAATAGTTAAAGTAACTGTCTGAATAGCTTTTTTTTTTTAATTATAGTAACAGTCAGTTAATGGGTATATTTCAGGACTTAATTATTATTTATTTTAATTAGTAATTTTTTGTGGTTTTGTTTTTTTTTATAGATAGATTCTATAGTAACTATAAAATTATAGATCTTTCTGCAGTATTTGAACTATTTATTAAAATCTTTAGAAATATTCTAAATAAATTTTTATAAAAAAGCTGGATTAATAAAAGGCTAGAAAACAGTAGATATCTTTAAATATAATAATTTTATAAAAAAAAATTATATAATATTAAAATACAGATTTAAACAGGGTTCAGAATAAGGTTGATATATGAGCAAAGTACAGACTAAGAGTAGATATAGGCAGATAGATAAGATATAGCTTAAAGAGCTACAACAGGATTGGTTTTGGGCAGGTAGATATACAGTGGAAAGGTTATGTGGCAGGCGGTCAGGACAGGCAGAACGGGGACCAAGGGTCACACCGTGACAGATAGTTAAATAATATATATACTGAAGTAGCTTTTTAACTGAAAATATTATTTCAGATCTAGTTTATAATATTAAATATATTAAAGATTTAAATATAGTTTAATAGTACTGTTTAACCAGTAGATTGATCTGTATATTAATTTTATTGATTTTAGTATCAGTTGTTATTAAAATAGATATTATTTTCTATAAATTGGGGTTAAAAAATTGTAAAATATACTGTATATATATACTCTATATTAATCTGATTATATAATTATATATATTATAAGTAATCTTTATTCCAAGGTAATAAGATGCAGTACTGATATTTAAAATATTAAATAGATTTTTAAAAAGTTTTTTTATTTTTATAACAGAAATATCAGGGCTAGTAGTAAAGATATTATTAATATATATAATTAATAATATTCTATTTTAGTCAGAAAACAGATATTTATCTACTGTAGTTGGATAGAAATTAATTTTTATAAATTTCTTATACAGTTTAAAATATTATAGTCTGGTGGATTGCTTTAAACTGTATAGAGATAAATTAAGTTTATATATTTATTTTAAATTATTATTAAAACTAGTAGATTATTTAATATAGATAACTTTGCTATCTAGAAACTCTTTTTACAGAAATATAAGTTTAGTATTAGTCTGAATATATTTATAATTGAATTGTAATATATATATAAAGAATATATAAATAGATATAGTCTTAGCTGTAGGTAAAAAAACTGTAAAAAAATTAATTTTAAATATTTAAAAAAAGTTTTTTACTACTCAATAAACTTTATAATAATAAATTTTATTTTTAGTGTTAATTTTAATTTTAAAAATTTAATATTTTTTAATAACTCTGTATCTGTTAAGCAGTTCTATTAATATTTAGATTTTTTATTAAATATAATTATTAAATTTAATTTATATAGTTTTCTTCTATTTTACTGTTTATAGTAATGTAACTATTTCTTTATATAAGAATAGTTTAATAAAGTTTAAATAATTTTTTAATTTATCTATAATATAAATAAAAAATAATATAATTATTTTTACTGCAGTAGACTGCTATTATTAAAATATTTTATTTATAAAATTTTACAGATAGTCTCCTGGCTGGTGTTTGATTTTTATATATATTAATAGAGTTAATAATTGCAGATTTAGGGACTGATCTGGTATTTATAAATACTGGTTCTCTGGTCTAGTAAATTTATTTTTTAATAAGGAATTAAGATTATTTTTTATTTTATAAAAATTATAATTAAAAGGTTTAACTGGCAGTGGTGGTATCTATTTACTGTAATTATTATCCAGACTATTATATAGTTC